>JAGQDJ010000220.1:0-75421 GCA_022885665.1 Triops longicaudatus
AAAAAAAAAAAAGAACTTTCCGTGCTTCAGCACGGAACAGCTAGTTTGTGTAATATTTGGCTTTTAGATCCATGAAGACAGTGGGATATACGCTCCTTTTTTTTCCAGGTAAGTTATGATTACATTGAAGCTGTGTTTCCTTTTTGATAAAGCCGTGACCTCGTCACGCTTGGCCATTTATCACTTATTTTGCTTACATCATTGTTTCTCTTGTGCGAACATTAATTTAATTTCCGCATCCTACAATATTCTTGATCGAGTACTGTAAGGTAATGTTGTTTCTCAAAACTGAATTGATGACCTCAAAAGGTACAGTACCCGTGCGAAAAAAAATAGCTGTGATTCTGGTAGTAAACCGTTCGACAACAGGCATTCTCCTGCATGTCACCGTCTGGATAATAGGCTGTTATTTGCTGGTTATTTCAGACACTTGTAATTTGCCACCTACCTGCCTAGCGAAACAAGAAAGAAACGATGTGTAAACTCCCCAGTTATGGATAAATTTATTTCTGGTTCACCACCGGTTTTGTCATGGATCTATTACAGTAAACTACCACTAACTTGGTAGTCATACCCAGTAACACCAGTTAAGTTTTTTATTTGAAAGTCTTCAGAAGTATTGAGTTCCAGTAGAATGCGACTTCCCACTAGCTAGAATAAAATTATGGTACTTGAAGGGAATGTAACATGAATCTCACTTTCCTTATTTTTCCACGACAAGACTGCTTCCAAGGTTTTCGGTGTGATAGGGAATGGGCTTGGACATCTGCTGTTGAAAGCTACTTGAAAACTGGTCTCCAAGGATGGCAGCTGCAATTAATCATGCATAGCCAAAAAAGCTGTTTTATAGTTCTTGCAAATTACTGGAGCAACAACCGGTCAAGAGGAAGCAGGATTCATGGTTTGCTTTTCGCCTCCACTACGGCTTGCCTCCTTTAAATTGCTCAACGATTTCTTTGGAAATCCATCATCTGTCATCGAGAGAGGGAGATTTTTGCTAGCTGTTCGTGCAAAGTTCCCTTTAAGTATGTGCATCAGACTTCCCTGCAAAAAGGATGCCTTGGAGAAAAAAATCGCAGAACGATATGGGCGAGAGACTTTCATGTGGTTTAGTCACGTCTCTTGCAGTCTTCGCATATTCAGCCATGTAATGCTCTATATCTTTCAAGCTAAGTTGTTGAAATTTGAATATGAAAGGTTTTCAGATGCAAAACTCCGCCAAAAGTTGCGAAGACTTCGAGAAACGTGTTAGGAAAAGAAAACTTTTGACAGAAGTACGTGACAGACATGAGGAAAGTTCTGTCCTGCACTCATAAGGAACACGAAAACATTGAATATGCGTGCATTTTGATTCAGTGTCTTTCCTTCCAATGAATTCTGGTAAGCTGGTTATGTAAGTTGAGGATTTTTTCCTTCTTTTCAGCAAAGTTTTGAAGTGGACATTCCAGTTGGTCGCGAGCGCACGGTCGAGAGACTGCTGCAATATTACACTTGCTCTAAGAAGTTTGGAGTGAACGCGCGAACACAGCATTAAGTAATGCCGTATGTCGCATGACCTTTTACTTTATTTTATTGGAGTAAAAATCAAACTCAATAGACGTAAATGCGGTTGGTGTACGTCTTTGAAAGCGCGTAGAAGAAAGGTTCCACCGTAACACACCACGTAAGCTCCAACAGTTGATGTGTCCCTAATCCACCAGGAAGCCCGAAGAGTAAACGAGCTGCAATTACGAGGAATAGTACTTTAAAGCACAAATTCATGCAACGTCTAGAATTTACCATTTGCCCGCTTGTGTGTTAACTACGCAACCAGAGTAAAACATAGTTGCTTAGGTGTGATTACTACATAAAATTGCGTTTTGGGCATCATTTACATGTAAAATCTGCGGTTTTTGATTTAGCTTCCAGAGTGTCTAGATTATTTTTTCCTTATTTACCGGAAATATCCAAGTGCTGATCAACAGTTAAGTTTTCAGTGGTAGGCCAATGTCACAGAGATATTGTACGGTACAAGGTGAAGGACAAATACCTGAACACATTCGTAATTAACCCACGCTAAACTGAAAGCATTTAGGCCGCCGAAGTGGTGTTGTGATTTTTTCACTGAGCTGCAATGTTACATGATCGTTGCAAACGCCAAATATTTATGAATTATTATCTGCGTAGATATAGACATAAAAGCTTAAATCAAATACATTAAAATCTAAATGTAGCCTTAGTACACTGGAAAAAATAGTTTGGTATCTCTACGAAGATTTCTTGTGCAGCAATTCATTGCTAACAATTTCTTGTAGGAAAAGTTACAATTTTAGTAAATTTAGATGAATTTGAAAATATTCTTACAAGAAATTGTCACTGCTGCACAAGAAATCTTTGTAGGAATACCAGACTATTTTCTACAGGGTAGACAAGGGAACCCTTCGGTATATCACAAGTTCTATACATAGAACGATTTTTGCATATGTACTGGACGTAGGTGCGCCTGTCGACTTGTCTGTCGTAGCTGACAGTTTGGTATAACAAAGCTCGTTAGCGTAACAATCTATTCAATCGTACATAAAAGATGATAAATGAAACAAAAAATCCGTGTGGCTTAGAATATTTGCGTCTTTGAAATACAAAGCATTTTCTTTGATTTCAGGATTACACTTTAGTGGCTTATAATTATTATTCATAATTACCTAATCATCTAAAAAAGTAAAAAGAAAATGTTATGGTCCGGATATTTTCACCAGTTCCTTGCGATCAGTGACAGTTATTGGTCGTTAGTTCCTTTTATAGTAACATCCGTGCTGTCGTCGTTAAAAGCCCATTGAGAACATCTTTGTGAACTCTATTGCCGTGTTACACGTTCCATTAATTTTTGTACTCCCGTATTTCAAGTTCAAATAGAAAATAACTCACTTTGCTTTTTCGTATGATTGTTTACTTTCTAAAATAGGAACAAGTATTATTTGTTGAGCAAACCTAACGTGTTCCTTTATGTGTTGAGCTCCAACATATCACGAATACATAGCATTAGGTCAACATTTCCGCACGTACACTTGAAGCAGTATACATACACTTTTTCCTATCTAACTCCTCACAATTTTTTTCTTGTTATTCGGGATTGGTTAATAAGATGACTAGGAGAATAAAATTTTTAACGGCGCATTAGAAGTTTTGTCTTCAGACGTGTGCAGTCGAGCGTGCGAAGAGCTTGCGGATCAATTTGCTCTACTCTGTTTGCCCATTCCCAAGATTAACTTGTAGTTCTAAATGTAAGGCCCGCCTTGATCACGTACAAAATTCCAATCTTGTGAGAGTTTGTCGGTCGCGAGTTATTGACGCAGGTATCCATAAGTTTATAGAGTTTTAGTTTCCGTCTGTCGGTACATTCAGCTTTTGGAATAAAGATGGAAGAAAAAAAGCTTTTTCTCGGAAATAAGTTATGCTGGGTTGCAGTGTAAAGATTCGGTGATTTTATGACAAAGATTCTTGGGAACGGCCGATTGGTGTCAATTCCTTGGTAAATTGGGACTAGGTTCATCCGAAGAATAAGTGGTAGACAGCTCTGTGCAAGTAACTCGCTTAGGTTTACCATTCATTTCCAAGAATTAGTCTACACACGGTGTAGGCGAGACTTTCTTTGAATATGTTCATTACGATGTTCGTCACTTACACGCCAACTCACGTCTTGCCCGAAAACTTCGCTGGTGTTGTCTTGCTTTGGTCGAATGTCTTTCTTTCAGCACTAAGGTAGGTAGATATTAATTGGGCTCGAAAGGCGCTTTTGTACGAGTTTTACCCTCGTATTTTTCCCAAGTTACGGTCCCCGCCGTCGACGACAGCGAGCGACCACACACGAAAGCTTTTGCACAAAATCCAGTTTGTTACGCACCAAACGCCAAAGACAATGACGAAATGTTACACCGCACGTAGAGTACAGCAAGAAATTGATGCTGAAATTGGTATAATAAAGCAGCATGAAGAATTGTTGAAGGAGCCACATTGACGGAGATCCGTGATGACCATGGACCACGTCGTTGATAAAAATGTGGAGGCGAATCACATAGCTAGCATAGCAATGCAAACGTGAGAGAGAGACAGAGAAAAAAGAAACACGTTAATAATGTCATACCATGGAATGATTGTTAGTACTTCAACAAAAGGACTGTTTAACCAGTATAACAAGAAAAAAAATGGAGCAGAAATGTCAATACCTGGGCAGATTCAGCAAAATAAATACGGTCGAGATCAGCAGTAGCATCTTTGTGATGCTGTACTGTGTCCGGGTCGATAGGATGGTACGGTATTGAAGTTTGTCATCTGTAGAAAGACCCAAGACGAGATGAAACAGAATTAAAAGGCTCTGAAGACTGCGAAAAGCTATTTGCAGCGCAACAGTGACAGAAAGGAATCAAGAGCTGTCAAGCTTATTTCTAATCGCGTAACGGAAAGCCAGATACAAGTGAAAGTCCTCTAGGCTTGAGAACTTTTCTAATTGTATTTGAACTAAGACGTTGTCTCGGTTTTAATATTCGAGAACGGCATGCTTTATAAATGGATGTTGGATTCTGAATTCTTATCTTTAAAAATTCTTATCGAAGTTCTTTTTATGCAACAATCCTTGCAGTATTTTCCCAAGAAAGATATACTAAGCTCCAACAGACAGTGAAAAGCCGATAGTTGAAAGCACAAGTCTTAGACGGAGAAAAAAAGTAATCCATGGAGGCTTCTGGCCAGAAACGTGCGGTGTGGAAGTTGAATCGTTCTGCAGTGTTGATAGTGTTAGCCTTAACAGAAATGAAATGGAGCTTTAAGCTGTTTAAAGAAAAATCCCGTTTTTCGGCCTCTGTTGAAGCCGTAAGTAATATCTGTGTTGATTTTTTCTTGTTTTTCTGTAGAAGAAAAGCGCCGCGTATGGTGGGACCTGATTGTCTCGTAAATAGTCAAGCCGGAAAAAAAGGTGGGGGGCTATGACAAGCAAAAAAACGGTACCAAAAAGAGAATCCCGCCGTGTTGTACACCGTCCTCTCAAAAAAGAAAACTCAACTTTACAATGCTAACAGCGAAAAAAAGAATTGTCGCCTTTCCGCTTTTGTCGTGTTCCGGATACAAAGAATACAATGTGAGTCGTGTTGAGGTGACTCCGCTTCAACGTTTACTAGTCCAGGGAATTTCTGCTGTACAGCGCCGATAGCGGTAAACAGACTTACGATTTCCTTCCTGCGTGACACCCATAGTTGTACCGCCTGCGGGGCTCTCAGTTTGGCATGAATGGAGTAATGTTGACCCTTGCATGACAAGCACCGTGTGGGCGTTGACGACTGCACTATGGCCTCCGGCAGTACCGTGATGGCTGGGCGAATTGGAACGGATCGACGGAGTTGACACTGACCCTTGTCCGCTGTCTCGTTCCCAGCCTTCTGAAGGTTTAGCAGTTTTAATCTGAAACGATATGAAACGACACGAAAATGAGTAATTCCTTTTTTATCCAGATGCGCAGCGTTAAACAAAAGGCCTCCGTGCTTGAACGTCATCTCCACTTGGGTCTCTCACCCAAAAATGCCTCTGACAAGACAAAAGGAAAAAAGACTTTGCCTTTGAAGGCTAACCATATTCATGCTGAAGGAGGGCTGTTGATGCGCTGTATAGGAGGACTTCTGAAGTGCAACGGGTACGTGCCGTGGTTTGTGACGTTGCGAGAACGACAACTACTTGGGTGATTTTCATTATTGTGCTATTTCTTTAGTTGAAAGAGCATTTGAGCACCGTGTCCTTGACGATAGCTTGGTGAGTTTACGAACTTTGATCGAAGAACGAAATAACAAGGAAAGTTTTTTACATATGTAAAGGATCATTCGAAACCATAGAAATACTGCAAACACGATCATCAGCTTAAGACGTAAAAGTTATAGGCAAGCTTTTTCCTTACAGCGTAGATTGATTGGGAGCTGAAAAACGTATTCTACATATATGAGACGTAGGACAGCTATATAAATTACCGGTTTCACGCAGGCCGAGTTAAGAACTGCCTTCTGTTGCTGCAAATTTTTCAGATATCAGTGGAAAAAACTTCAGACGTTCTCTTTAGGAATTGCAATGAGCCGGAGCCCGTTTGCACTTCCCAGCCCCATCAAGACTCACTTAGCATTGATGAAGCCATTCCTGCTTTGGACCGTAATTTGCGTAGAGGAGCAGCATTTACGTATTTTTTTTTTTTTACCTACTCTATATTAAACACACTATATCTATTTTTTTTACAGTATATCTAACACACGGTTACATCATCAGTTTTCAACTAAAAAAAAACGAGCAAATGTTTGCAGTAGGGATTGAAGTTTAATAAACTGTGTTATGTAACACACTCCTCCATTCTCTTTCCACTTTATGTTTGTTTTGAAGAGTCACAAAGAAAAGTAACAAAATAAAAATGTAAAACCCTGTAGAAGGAGCTCTTTTGTGATAGCACAATACTAATGCGCTAGAAAATTGAGTAAGTGTGACAAGTTCGGTAAGCACTCCATCCCTTTTTTTTATATAAAGAGACATTCTTCGCTCTATGTACTGCAGCTAGACTTTCTTTAGAGTTGTGCCTTAATCTTAAATTGCTCGAAAAAGACAAAGAAATCAGTATAACTATGGGAAAAAGAGACGCTTCGCTTGTAATAACTTGACAGGAATCAAACGCAGTGAAGCACGTGTCTGCAGCCCCACCGTGCACCTATTCACTCTCCCACCCTCCAAAAAATGATAAGACTTCGACGACTCTCAATTGTGTTGGTCTTGATTAGAGTACGTGAATGTTCTATAAATAGTCGCTAGTCGTGTATATGTCTCTCTATGTTTAAAACAAAAGAATTGCTGCTGTTGCTGTAGCATAATAAAAATTTGAGCATAATCTAAGATAAAGCTAGCGTAATTTATCATGGTCGTCAGTTCTGCTCTTTTTTTTTTTTTTTTTTTTTTTTTTTAGCAACCGCAACAATAATCTATCGGATTTTGTATTAGGGCATTAAAACAAAAATAAGCAGCTTGCCCTATGAATCTCACCCAAAATAACGGTTCCTTTCCGTTATAAACTATTCCCTTTCATGACAAATGTTGCAAAATAAAATATGATACAGCTCCTTTCCTACACTGACACTTATTTGTGGCCGGCGTTGTCATCCAACACCGGCGTTTTGAATAAGTCAGTCTTTACCAACACAACGTTAGTGAAATTAAATCATAGTTTATCTGTGATATAGTAAGTCACGAATATCTTAGACATTCTGTGATCTATTAAATAGACCTATACCTGAAATTTTAATTTTTCTCGAGGTCATACTGGTCCCACGAATGAGACCAAGATGTTCCTTTCACTAGGGAAAGATTAACTTGAGAAGTTGGTGGATAAAGATATCGATTCTTCCGCTAGGGTATATTAAAGCTTTACTTGCCTTCTTTCTCAACGTGGAAAACATTGGTGGGTCAATGTTTGCAGGCAAGTATGAGTTCCTGGCAGAGTCAGTCTCCATATGTAAAAGTTTTTGTTCTGTTTCTGTTTATAAAGAAAAAAGTTTTTGCTATTTCCTATGCAACTTTTGGAATCTGTGTTATGCGAGCTAGTTTAACGCAATCATACTTGTATTCATTCTCGTACCTGGATGAGTTTCATTAGTGTACATTATTCGCCTTCTGCTGAAATTTGCGCAAAATTGGCAATCCTTGCAAATGCTGTTACGTATGATCTCGATAAAGATCAGTTGATGATATAATCAGATTTCAATCGTGTTTTTTTAAGCAACGCTTTCATGGTTTCGTGGATATATGAACAAGTGAACTTTTAAGTGCTTGGATTTCAGGATTTATTCCGCTCACTTTGGAGCATGCTATCCTTATGCAAGTTATTATTTTGGTGCTTGAAGTGGCAAAACAGGATCAAGCGTATTTTCTAAATTACTAAAGAGCTTCTAAGCCATAAAGCATTGGTTGCTGCAGTGAAACGAAAAAATCAAAAAGTCTGGCTAATAATCTACAAGTCGTGTCTCACTTTTGTGAAATGCTTGAAACCTAACAATAGCGATGGCAGGTCTGTAGCAGACACTCTTGTGCCTTACTTACCTACGTCTAATCACTGATATTAAAACATAACTAGCCAGAGAAACCAGTAAAGTTCAAGTTTATTCGATTTACCGCACTTCTAAAAAAAAATTGTCTGTTTTTTTCATATACGAATGCTTTGTATTCGTAATAGAAAGAAAAAATAATATGCAGACTCCTTGTAAATGAAAAACGACTTAAACCTCCTGGATACGGCCTTGTTTATAGACCTATCCAGTAAGTGGTTTCAGATGTTTAGCATGTTATAACACGTCTGGACACTGTCTCGTTAGACGGGATCGAAACTTTCCTACGTGGGACATTTTGTGACGGCCTAATCGTCTGGAAGCATTATTTGAGCGACGGTACAACATTGCATTTTCTATAAGGCAACGAGAGACTGCACTCGGAAAGGGCCAGCTGGAAAGAGTAGTTGAGACTCTAAAGACAGAAAGTTTTTGCTCATTAAGTTTATCTCATATAGCCAAATAACGTGGAAGCTGATTTTTGCGTGCACAAGAGGACGAGTATATACTCATCATCTCGAAGACAAGTTGTTTAGAAACAATCCGAAAAGACTCGATAAAAGTACAAGACTAAAAAGGAATTTAAATCATTTGATCTCTTAGTCTGTTTTCAAGAGGCTTGAAGGCGGAGTGTCGCACTTTTACATTGCCTACGCGATGAGAAGTATGAAGATGTTTTATAATTAATGACATTATAGATCGTGAGCTCCGTCAAGTTATCCGTGGAATCCCTCAGTAATCTTATAGCGACTTTTCTTTTTATCTTCACTTTTGTTATATAAGAAAGACTAGGCGCTGCAATTTTATGAGTTGTGGTTAAAACAAGGCTGACAGCAGAATTGAAGACGCCACTGAAGACGTTCTGGATGTTTCCAATATTTTCGTAAGTGTCGTAACAATATTTTTGTCTCTTCTTGAGAGACAGCTCCATCAAATTACTTTCCTCTTCTTGAAGCATCCTTTAATATGGTCGTAGGGAAACGTCTTGTAGTACAAGTGCGTTCGTTATTTCATATGTGATCTTTTTTCCATCGTATTGAAAGTCTGTGAAAAGCCTCAAAAACCCTGCTGTGTATTCATACTTCAGGCTTAAAAGTGAATGCACAAATCAAATAGTTCCTTGAACCCGAGTACCTGTATTGTGTACGCCTAATCCACATCACGACGTAGGAAACACGGGCGATCAACGTACTCTAACAGTTCAAACATATCCAAAGGCAACGCCAAGGCAAGTCAGAAGTCGCATGAAGACTGAACATAAGCCTATTGCTGGTTCTTATCTGGACTCAATGTAGTGGATCAGAGTTTATTTACCGCGGTATCCCCTTTACCTGCTGCAATTACTACGCTGTAGTTTATTTATCGCTGTAGTTTTGAAAATACCGCATTTACCATAAGCCATTGAAAATACCGCGATATAGCGGTAAAGTCGATTTTGTATTATTATTTTCTTTAATCAAAATTTAAACTATCCGAAGTTGAGCTCTGTCAGTCGCACTCAGGGATGAAGATTCAAATGATTGAAAGACATCCGACGCTCAAGAAGCTCTTTAGGAAGTACAATGAATCCCTATATAGGGAGTCGTGTCGAATAGGCAGCATTTACCTTCCGTGATTTGCAATATTCTTTAAAGGCTTCCATTAACTACAGCTGCGTAAAATTTGCTCAGATATTACCGGTAACCTATATATACGCACATTTAAACTAGATTTTTTCTAACGTTTTTAACACAGTAAGAACGAACTTTCTGAGAACATAGAACGCATCCCTATTTTACGCATGTTAAACGTGCCGCAGTTTAAAAGTTTCCGTTTACGAGGTGTTTTCGCGGAACTGCTCTACCGCGTAAATGACGGGTCACTGTATGACGCCGCTCTTTCAACATCCGCATCGCATGAGATGTTATTTGGTGTAACTGGGAGAATATTTAACCCAGTTTAGAGTAAACTGCCTCACAGTGAAAGCGTTTATGGTTTCTCAAATTTAACCACAAAGTGACATAAGTTTGCCAGTGTTAATGCACAATAAAAGTAAACCCGTTTAATCCTATCAGTGCGTTGAAATATTTTTTCCCAAAAAAACTGGCTTTAAATTTACATGTTTATTTTTTTTTTTATTTTTCTACTGCTACCAATTACCGTTACCGCATCAATCTGAAGATATCACAATAAATCATTACGGTGATAAGGTAACCGAAAGTCTCTTTTACAACTGCCGGTAAGGGGTAAAAAAAAAAATTAAATAAATACCGCAGTAAGCCCTGCAGTTGATTGACTTGGAACTCGCTTAACGTGCAATGGACACCAAAAAAAAAATCTCTTGTAAAAAAGAGTCCAAAATTTAGTTTACATGTGTATGCTCTTTTTATCGTGCACTAAATAATAACGAAGATATTCAAGAAACAAGAAATCTAACATTCAAAAATCGGGTATTTTTGCCATTAAACCAGCGTGGACATGTGGTGCTGTGGCGTCTACATAGTACATGCGGGACATAGTACATAGTCTACATAGTCCATAGTCTACATAGTACATAGCACATGTATAGTACATGGGGGACTACATAGTACATGCGGACAAGAAGCGCGGTTTTGATTAGTTCCACTATAATTCGCACGAGGAACAACGCTTACAAATAACGCTTGACGGTGAAAAAAAAAGGACTCGACGGAATCCTTTTTGTACCGGTTGAATTCCACCAACATTAAATTAAGATTAAAACCAGACATGATATTTACCCCGATCTGAAGTTTTCAACTGCATTGAGCTGATATGAAAAACGATTGAATTCTCTGCAGTTGTTTGCAGAAAACAATTGAAGTAGAAACAAAGCGTGACTGACTTTAAAAAATGAACAATGGTGCAAACATTTGCAGAAATATCTTTGCAATGTTATTAAGCATGCCACTCCTATGCTGCCATATGCATAATCTCCATCTAAGAAGAACGAACTTGCGAAAAGTAGACAATAGTAACTTTAGTTCGCTTTTGAATCAGCTTTGACTTCGACAGAAAGTGCTTTGATTTCAAATGATTTCTGAATATTGCCCTTAAAAGCGATTTCAAGATGTCTTGAAAAAATGAATTTGAATTGATTTTCGTTAACAACGAAAGTGATGATGTTGGCTTACTTATATCCTTTTAAGTCATGTTTGCCTAGTGAGGAGTACATGGTTTTCCACTATCTCGTATTGCTGCCGATTATGCCGTGGGCAAGCTGCTCCTCCATGAGAATGTTTTGGGAATGCTGTACTCATTACGGTCTCGGTTGTTAAAGTAGCAAGCAAAGAGGCACCCTCAGGTCTAGAATCCCCTTTGAAAATTTTCGTTGAGCGTGGGCGATTTGGGAGAATTTCCGCGTAAGATAACGAGTCATTTTTACCCATCACGGAGAAGTACATGCATGAAGAGCATAAACATGTAAAGAACCTTCTTAAACCGCTTTACAATGAGTCAAATATTCGTTAAGTAATGTCCGCGGTAGCAAAGATGTACAATACAGTCCAAAAAAATGTTGTGGGGATAACGCGCTCAAATGACACCAGTATGTCCATGCACCGTCGAGCCCGGGGCTGGGTTGGAAAGGCAGCGAAAGCCAAGGAACGTTTTCAGCGTTGCCTGGACTTGCCTGTGCGCACTGTATCCCTTTTCCCGAAACATTTCTTTAGACTAGTCTATACATTTCATGCTCTTAGTTGGCATTTGCGAAATATCGTCGAAGGAGGGTGTAGAACGCCCACCCACGGAACACACATTTTGTCCCTTTTGCTCCCACATTTCCATCATGTGGTACGTAATGTGTTGCACCATACGGTGCATATATACTTCCGTTGCGTGCACTAACACTGCACATTTCTTGTTTCTTGGCTTGATTCTGTGCAATATCTTACTTGACCAGTTAGTCAAGTCGGAAACAGAAGCTGCAACAGGACCGAAAACTATCAAACTGTATAAGTCTTCAAAGAAAAGAAAGCACGACTCAGTCAGGCAAAAAAGCTATTATGGTCTTTTTGTCTAATGAAGAAAAAGTTCGTTCGTCTTAGTTTCCACACTTATCTCTTACCATGGGAAAGGTAATTCTCGTGGAATATTCGGAGCAATCCTGCTTCGCAAAAGGAGACTGGGAAATAGCTAGGCTTGTTTATTAGAGACTTGTTCTTTAATTTATTCGAGAAGATTTACTAGAGGCTTGAAAGCTCGTCTCATGATAGCGTGTAACTTCTCTCAAGTCAGTATGCATGCTGTTTTCTCGTTTTTAAGAAATACGTGTTTCTGGCTTATTTTCTGAAGTCGTTTCCGTTATTAGGACACACATTCAAAGTTTTATAAGCCCGACATTAAAAGCGTCCCACCGAATGCAGGTATGTTGTAGATTTAACGTAAATTATTCGAAGAAAGCAATGGTGATAGCCAAAGATTAGCGTTATGTAAGCTTTTGTATTATATTAACATTATAGAAGCTTTAGTACTGCAGTATATTACACTGTTCTCGTTTCCATGTGATTTCCAAACTTTTGTGTTATCTAACCTTTCGTATTGTCGTAGCATTTTATAAGCTTTCGTAGTGTTGTGTCCTATAATCTTCTCGATTCCATGCGATTTCGAAGCTAGGCCATAATATTGCAATTCTGAATTATTATTTTTCTGTATGATCGGAAACATTGCAACTATAATTTTGCAACACATGTGACGAACCCGCTTCATATTACGAAACAGTGCCGACCAAACGTGTCTTTCATATCGTGGTGAAGAAACCTTTAACCGTGTGTCTCAGACATGCAAAGAGCCTTAAGCGTGGTTTGCATAAACAGGGCGTCTTAGCCAGCTTTACACAACTAACAGCTTAAGCAGTCCCCAGAGAAGGGAAAGCGCTGATTAAGGCACCTAAGACACACAGACACAAGTTTTTGCCCTTTACTTGTCGTGGTCAACCAATCAGAGAGTCGGGAAGGTGGGGCAAAGCCTTTGTTGTTGTTGTTGTTGCTTTCACCTTCACCATTTTAGTTTGTTTTTCTTGTGGAAAATATACCGTTCAACTGCATGATAATTTGTAAACTGTCGAAACCTAATTTAATGAAGCATTTTTTTTACAAAGTGTTCTGATGTCGAAATACAAAACTATAAATAAGGTAAACGAGTCCCTAACCTTGATGGAACTCAACCCAGTCAACTTATTTGTGTAAACTGATTTGAAGCAAGTTGTGTGGATCAAGTCAACCCGTTTTGTTAACTTGCTTCATACGCCCTGTTCATGTAAACCGCGCGTTACTGGGGTCACATTGGGGCCATACTGCACTTCTCTCTGCGTCATTTTGTGGTTTTGCAACTTCTCTACTAACAGAATAAATTTATCATTTTGTTTGCATGATAAGTGGGTGAAATAAATTCCGTGTGTTTACAGTGAAAGAGTTTTATATTTCATTGCTAAGGATGTCGAGAATTGAAAATGCAAACACGCTCCAAAAATCGTGAATAGTCTCCTGCAATCTAAAAAGCTAATAGTGAGTTGCATCGTTATTCTTTTTCTTGGGTTGCATCGTTATTCTGTTGCTTATTCCAAGATCAAAGACTAAACTTCAACACACATGCACGAATAAGCCTCGAGATTCGAGATTCCAAATAAGCTTCTTCGACCTTTGGTTGAAGGTGGTCGACAACTTCCTGTTTTGTGTGATCGGATGAAATCAAAAGCTTGGGTCTAACTGAAAAAGTGAATCAGGTTCACAAGGAAGAACGCATACCCGAAAGGCAGAAAATGGGAAATCACTTTAAAAAAAGGCAAAATGAGTTATGATAACCCAGTAGGGAAGATTTGGTACTGCGGTCTTCCCGGTGCTTTTCCGTAGTATATTGACGAAACTCACAGGATCTACTTCACATCTACAGCGTGAAGTCGAAAGGTCGATACAACATCTCTGGCTTGCGCTATTAGCAGCCCGTATCGGAAAAAAGGAAGATAACTGGCAAAAAAGAGAAACGAACCGGACTGCTGATGACGACGGGTATTCTTGTCAGCATAACCCGCTAATGAACTTTTAGTGATAAAAGGGTTGGCTTCCTAATGCTACTCTCAATACCCAAAAAAACTTGACGCGAGAAAAAAATGTAACGTCAAGGAGTGTTACAAGATGCGAGAGCTTGTTACAAGACACGAAACGTGAGCAGCTTCCATAAGACAGCAGTCTGCCGAGTCCGTTGTTCTGACTTTATTGTAATCTACAATGTCATAAATAATTATAAAATTGAAATAAAGGAATCCAAATGAGTTTCTTTACGCACTTTTCCAATGCCATTTACATCTTGGCTTTCCAACACTCCGATGAAGAGCAGTTGTGTTGAACGTAACTTACCCGTCAATTCTTAATTAAGTAATTATTTGTTCTTAATTACATGCAAAAAATCAACTATGGATTTAGAAAGCCCCTTGTAGCTCAAGAACCATAATATGTTAAGTCTTATTTACCTTCAGACACTATTCTGACAGTGAAAAAGCACGTGTCTGTAAAGGAGCATTATTTGACTTTTTACAATTAACGAATAAAGCCAATTAACGGATTCGTCAAGTGCTCTGCTACTTTTCTCAACTCAGCGACGGCTTTGACCTCGGTAGCTTAATGCGCTAGTGCTGGCCTATTGCGTACACCACGAAACTAAGGAAGTAGCGAATCTCGGAGCTTCCTTGGATTTGGCTCGGCTTTGTTTGATCATTTTCAGGCGTCGGAATTAATTCTGGATGATACGGCTATGATCAAAGGTAAATTTACATTCACTATGAAGCCTTATAAGTATCCAAGGAACTTACGAGAGCTCTAGGAAAAAAATATTAAGCAAGCAAGGATCAAAGGCATCAAGCTCTGGTTTGAAAAAAAAAGAGCCAACGAGTAATTGCAGTTTGGATTGTGCTCATAGTGTTATACGTAAGCAAAGATTGGTAACTTCTTGCCGCAAAAACTCTTACTCTTAAAAAATGTTGGTCATTGCATAGATCTAAGGAATTAATTTCTCCAAAGTCTGTTCTTTTGCATTTTGAAACCGTGACTCCGCACTTAATTGGCAAATTATATTCAAGATTTTCTTTATCTTCTATTTTGTCATATTTTATTTTGTTTTCGCAAGATTTTTTTTTTTGTGTGTGTGATTTGGGCTGTCCCTGTTTCACAGCAATAAAAAGTACGGAACAGCATGTACATGTATTAAAACCCAATTTCTAGATAGTGATTGATAGGAGTATCTAATTGCAGTCCTGTCTATTCACCAATGGTTTAGGGCTTTTACTTATTTGTTTACTTTGTCTTAATAATCATGCATCATATTTGAGCCATGTTTGATCAGTAGGGTGCAAATCGATATATTTCCAGCCTCGTATGTTCTTGTTACCCTCTCAAGGTGCACTCAAGATTTTAAAGCTTTAGTTCCTTTTTGTTCTGTCTTTCAGAACAAACAATTATTGCATGTGTAGTCCTATCTGTGCTGCAATCATGGGTGAAAAAATTTTGAACATATGAACAAAGCCTAATGAGGTTCCTGCTTGAGAAGCCATAATTCAAGACACCTGTGAGGAAAAGAAACTCATTTTCGAGCTACGAAACTTTCAAGCTTTTTTGGATGAGCGTTAAATAAAACTTATGTGTTCTCTTCCATCATAGCATGCAGTAATCCGTAATGCGGAAGGACCCATAGGCCAAGAAAATATTGATAAATTGTGAGGGATGCGTGTTTCATTATTCCGTATACATAAATAAACCCTGATGGTAGTATTCTGTTATTGTCCTAATACCAAGAGTAGAGAAGCGAACATATATTCCGTTGGTATTACTTTATTGTCCATTACAACGTTGTTAAGGCTTCTCACATTATTGTTTGGAATTCCTGGGAGGTTTAGAACACTGTAATTTTTATATCATTACCTCTGTCATCATTTAATCGTTATAAAGAGCAAAATGAGAAGAGAGGAAAGAGAAAACGATTTATAATTATTATATAACTAAAACTTAAATTATTGTCTTTTAATGCTACGGTGCACCTATGGGCGAATAACACAGGAGACTAGTCAGGTCAGGTCACGAAATTAGCTCAATTTTTTCAGAAAAACTTTCCGACAGTAGTGTAAAAATACGTTAAGTCTAGTGCACCTCGAAGAACTCTTTGCGAAATGCTGCTTTATAAATTTGCAAAATAGAACCAAATTTTCACATTTTGTTGGGAAAAATATTTTTAAAAATCGGACTTCGACGTGTTCTAGATTTTTTTTAAGCGAATTTTCAAAGAAAACATGAGTACGATTAACCTGACTAGTTTTTGCCAATTTCCGTTCTCGCGACGTAAAAACGTTTACAACGCCACGTGGCGTTTACAACGCCATCTAATGTTTTTACGCAATGCTTTACGCAATGGAAAAATGCATTGAGCTTGGATTGCCCCCTATAGGACTGCGTGGTCCCCCAGCTCAGGTGCACCTTCTCCTTAAAACTATTTTTGCAATATAGTATTGTCGCATTCTTCCCCTTTAATTAACAACTTCATGTTTGTCAATCTACGCATGAGAAATATCCAGGAACCCAAAGGCTTGAGGAAACCTAAGAATAGAAATAAAGATACAAAGCGAAATCTTAGAAGCTTTTGCAATAGTACGACCAGTGAACTGACCAGTGATTTGACCAACAACTGGCACTTGAGTAATTGCAAGTATGGATGGGATTTGCACTTTTGTAACAAACACCAAGTCTCAATAATAAATTTTCTGTCTTCATTCACTTTCCTATAGGTGAAAACGTCTATGAGAATCCCTTATCTAGATTAATCATGACAATAGCAGGAGAAAAACTACTTCTACAGCGTCAGCGCAACGTTGGTATCCGTTACAGGAAAATGAAACCAGTAATATTGCTTGGAACAGTGAAGTTTTCTTGACTGCTATGCTAGCGAAAAAGTTGACGGTGCGCACACGTCAATGCCTCGTTCTAAAAGTAACGTCTCACTTTCACTTCTAGAACGCTATTAAGGCTCGTGCGAGCTGAAAGCCTTCTCGCTCTTGCTGTCACGCTGGTGTTCAAATTGATCACTGCGTTTTTTTTTCTTTTATAACGAACACATTTGGAAATCTCAGTTTGTAACTAGAAATACAGCTCTGGCCACCATATTAAGATAATAAACATTTTAGTCGACATTTCTCACATTTGAATACAATTTTTCTTTAATTGCCGAGTAGGGCCAATTCTCGTGACAAATTCACATGAAGTTGAGAGTCTAATGACCATATATTATCCTAGATACTATTAAAACTAAAGGGTTTGTGCTATTGGAACCCCATGAGAAAATTAAGCCTCACAAATATAGAAAAGGATGGAACAGCTGCCAACCTTGTTATGACAATTTGAATGCCAGCAATTCCTGTTCGCTTCGTTGGCGTTTCTTTCCTAATTTGTATATGTGTCTTTTTAAAAATTAATTCGACACCACCTACGCTTGTACAATTGAGAAAGCCCATTGTGACACAATATAAAGCAAACCTGAAAATAGCACCTGATATCAGCACCTGATTGTGCAATGGATAAGAAAATTTCAAGGCCTCTAAAGCTTACGGCTTCTAATAACGGAAGCGTCTTGGAATGTTACCGAAAAATAAATTAATTGCTAAATGAATGATTGTCGTGATTAAATGGCAACATTTATTTACTCATCAACAAAACCTCTTCCAACTGACAATATAGGTAGATAATTTTTGTTTACGAAGCTGAGTTGCAATTAGCATTGCAATAAATAACATCAGCGCCTTTCCTTACTACAGCTTCGCAAAATTAGAGCTCCGGTTGTGTCGTTATGTCAAATGCGTGTAATATCGCTGGCCTTTTGGAAAGCTTACAAGGATAGTAGTACTCAAAAGTTGGAGTACCTTTACCATACCGGTGAACAAAACTGCCCTGGGTTCCTTCAAGTTTTGCGAGGCTTTTCATTTCTTACATTCAGCTGTAAATGCCGATAGGAAACACTGATATGGACGTATTATAGCTGCACGGCAGGTTTTTTATTTCCAGTACTCCATAGCAAGGAATGTATGCCATAATCATGGGGAAGCAAGAGCCATTGAAAATTGTCTATGGATGTTTTGTGTATGTGTGTGTGCGTCATCATGTTGGCATGTCATCTCTTTCCTCTTTTGCTCGACATGTTTCTGTTTACGGCAGAAAAATTTGTGGTGAACACTTAGAAGTTTTATTTGTTTCCTTTTCTTTGTTCATTAGGGATGGCTGAACGATTTTAATACATGTGTGCTACAGAAGACTTTCGAAATGAGTGCCGTTTCCGCCTCACTTAATGCGATGTTTTCGCTTGATCGCCAGCCAACAGCATTAGCCGATAACTTTAACAGTAGCCTAAAACGGGAGTTGCACTCGCGTATTGGCTCTGCTGCTGTTTATAAGCTTATTATGCAATTAACGAACTAAATCATATATAAGTTGTTGAAAACCCTCTCAATTTTGTGTGAAATTTACATTCTTGATGACACATTTTCATTCTTTATGAAAATAAAGCTGGGACAGGGTCTGAGGAAGAGGGATTATCTAGTGATTAGTGGTAGTTTTTACTACTAATCTAAAGAGTAGGTTGGTTTGCAATTTTCATACCCGCGAACAAACTGTGTTTTGAATAGAGGCGGTCCAAATCTGTTCGTGTAACAGGAGTTACATTTTTATGCTTTACGATGTCAATAATATATTAATATCGTAGCACATAAACACAACTTTATACATCAACAGAAGTTGCCCAAATTGCAGTTTTTTCTAAGCCACCTGTATTAAATCTGGGGGTTCGAATATTATGCAAATATTGGCTACTAAAAAATAATTCGAACCTTGCGTTGTTACGCGTAAAATGAAGCGTGGTATGGGCGTAATAGAAGCACTGAGCTTTGTGGCAGAAATTAATGGAATTGTTATTCAGAATGAACAGGGTAGAACGAACACCTGAACCCAAAGAATCGGAAAAGCCATTAACTACACAGTAGACCATGGGGTTTCCTGAGCTTCCTACTAAAGACAATACGACCCTCTATTCCGTTACGATCCAAAGTAGGGCTATCACCCTCCATTATCTTAGCGTTGCTTACGTTCGATCGATGGAAACGAAGCGAAATGTCACAATTTTGTGACCAAAAGTACCCTTACGGGGAATGGGTTATGTTCTGACTAAATTGAGCTTCGTAGTGTGACAACGGCAGTGGTACCGGAGGTCCAGACTCATTTAATTACCGCTACACGCGGTGGCCACAAGACTTGGACCTATGCTGCATGACATTGTTATTACTACAAATTTCGTTCATGTTCATCCCCAGGAAGGAGTAGTGAAATTTCCTTTATGGACTTGCTATGTTGATATGCAAATTAATGCACAGGATAACGGTCGCTCGAGAAGGTTAATACTTCGTTTACATCCCCAAGTCTACTATAAGAAAAATGTACTTTCAACAAAATGAAGCAAACTTAACTTCGTTCTTTAACGGTTCTGTATTCGGTGTCCAACCCCAAACCGTGTTACTTTTCCTTTTTCTGTTTATCGATTGCCTCGCAGTTCTAATTGCAACCAAAGGTCTCAGAGCTGAAGTTGATTCCTCTTCTACATTCTGTTTTGTGATCAGTACCCGCAAGGCAAGTCAGAGGTCACATGGTGAAATGAAATTATCTTGATACCATCAGCGAATCTTAGATGTCACACGTCAAGGTACTGAACACCCTATCTCTGTCATGGAACGCAACGTGATGGACATACGCTAAGTAATGAAACCTAATGGTAATTGGAGACGAAAGTCTCAATTCCAGGGCTGCTTAGGTTACATGCACATGCAAAAGAAATATTTTCGTAAAATAGTTTACAAAAATAAAAATATTTAAATTTCCTTGGAGGTATAATGAAAGAACCTTTTTCTGCTACAGTGCACATGCATTTGAGCTAATAGACTAGAAAACTACGGATATCGTTCTTGTCGGAAATGTAATTGGGATAATCATGGAGAATCACGCTAGCATTAGGCTGCCACGGCTACGTCAGTAATGGCTAGAAGTTTCATTTTCTGGTGATGTGACTCAGTAGAACAGACCAATCGAGTGGAAAGAAATCAGCTAGGAAAGGGACGCCTAAATTGGAGGTTCTTCTAGTTCTTCCCTTAATTAACAATCCTTTCGTTCTTAGAATAAGAGAAATGCCAAACGTGATTTTTTTTTAACGCAAGTCATTGTTCAGTATGCACGTCTGGCAAAAAGCTTATTTTTTTGTGTGTAGTTGTGCCGTGCAATATTATTTCTATTATCGTTTCACCCCCTTCTCACTTAGGCTTTTGTTCCCTGCGGAACTCACGTGACGTAAAAAATGGAGCGAAAACACCGGGAGAAAAATCTTGGAATACACATAAGAGAATGCTTTCGTGGAATGCTTTCACATGGAGAAGAAATTCATCTGGCACTCCACGCAACCCTTGCACTCCCACATTTATTCGGCTTTGGTTTCATATGCTGCTTTCCTAGTAGTAATCCGTTCTTAAATACCTTGAAACGCACCTATGAAAGCCGAAACGCTGATCTAAGGATTCATTTAGTTTATTTAATCAGTGGCGTTATAAGGATAAGTAAAAGACGGAGTCTGTATTGTTTGTGTGGTGTGGGAGAATATTCTCTCCATGGACGCTGAAAGATTTTACTTCGATGCAGTATTCAAAGCAAGATTTGTATTCGAAAGGGGAAAAAAGGTTGACAAATGAGTTGTTACTCGATAGGTATACCTTTCATTTGTTCGTAAATTCTAATTTTCTTAGGAAATATCTAGCAAAGTACTTAGTACACCGCGAACCGTAGGTTTGTATTAATTAATATTTAACCAAAGTTTGTGACTTTTTGGCAAGCTTAGCTTCATAGATACGGATGACGATACTGTGCAATACGAAGACCTTGATTCACTTACAGAAAGATTTAGCGTGATAAGATTCATTAGCCTAAAAAAGGTATGAACAAAACAACGGTTTGGTACACAAAAAGGTGAGACTGAATAACACGAAATAGTTATGTATAAAAGACCACGGCACGTTTTCGTACGTTGGTTCGTATTCCAAGCAATTCAAACTTCACCCACGTATTCCAGATAATTCTATAGAGGACAAACTCTTTTCCTATTCTATTAGAGCATGCGTGCTTTGACTCGCTCAAAAGTTCTGGCACCGTACGTGCCTTGCGATCATGGAACGTTTGAGGCAGATTTTTATGCAAAGTCTGCCCGCTTAATGGCAACGAAAGCTATTAATGTGCTGAATGGTGGCAATCAACGTCAAATGTAGTAAGTCCAAAAAGAATGAAAGGAATAATGTGAATGATGCTTTATTGGTTAGAAGCCATGGCAGTAAAGCTTACCTGCCTGTTGGAGATGCAAAAACCACACGGATTACTTGAGGGACGACCATTCCCAGGTTTTTTGAAAGTTCGACTGAACATAACTAGATTTCGAGCAATCATGGCGTTCATGACGACTATGAGAATCAGCGGGATGATGAGCGTGGCGAAAGTGTCAAGGAGATTAACAATTTTCATTAGCCGGTAGTAATCGGGCAAAAGCTCGCACATGGGCTTACGATCTTCGTCATGAACGATGCCCGCCGTAAACCAAGAATATGTATGGCACATTAGGGCTGTTAGTGTTAGGGCCACAATGATAGTCTTGGCTCGTCGGACTGTACACATGAACGGCCTCTGGAGGGGATATTGAACGGCAATTAGTCTCTCTAATGTGAAAGCCACGGTGAGCCAAACGCTGAGACAAGCACAAACTGAACTTACGTACACCAAAAATTGACACCAACCGAAACGATTAAAAAGATCTACTCCCAGGTCGTTCAGCCAAACGACGAATAACGTCAAAAGAAATCCTGTGTCAGCTACTGCCAGAGCTGCTAAGTAGTAACTTGAGCTACGGAGTCGAAGGTGCGTTTTGGTGAAAACGAGGAAGCTTAAAGTATTTCCTACGACGCCAACGAAAATTATGAGTGCCAGATAATAAAAGTTGAAAAAATCCAAGCATCGCAAGGGCCATGAGAGCACAGATGATGTATTGCTGGCTGCTGTCATATTAATGCCTTCCCATAGCAGCGAACTATTACACTTGGCATCCGTGTCATTGTTGCGGAATAGGACCTCGGTAATATTAAAGAGAGTGCTGTTTATACACGAACTTTTCATAGTGTTGCGCTCCATTATATACGATTATTAGACGTAACACCGTTCATATTATATGTTAGGTCGATTGTACGACTTTGTCGGAGATAAACATACCGTAAAGACATTTGTTTGTTATGCCGACGCTTGCGGGCTATTGTTAGAAAATGTTGATCCAATCCGTTGGACATTGAGCTAGAAAACATTCTGTTGGTTTGCCTTGCTTTGTAACTGTCTCACTGTCCAAACACATTCCGCTCCAACACTTTAATCCCGGAGATGTCAACATTCAGGACATTGTAGAAGTGTAGTTTTCGCTCTGAACGAGACTTTCATCCGTGGTAATTCAGTTGCAGAAGGGGAAAAGTTGGACGCAGAAAAGCTGAATGTAAAACTAAATACGTTGGGTTGATTTCCCAGTAGATGATTCTACTATTGATGCTTCGTAGGCAACGGAAGAAATAGCGCGATAAATTACGATTTTACTAGCCAAGTTTCGAACGTGTGTCGTTTTGTTTGTCAATGAACTGAGGCGACACTGGTAAAAGTTCTTAATGGGATTCTGTGTGAACTTGCCTATTAGCTTTGGTAGCCCGTTTTTTTTTTTTTAAAAAAAGATAGATGTCTCGATGCACTGTCTTTTGTAAGAAACTGGAGCTTTCAAAATGTTACTTAAATTCTCGATCGCAGAATTATGTCACGAAAGTCAATGTAGACTGAAGCCACTGACGCTCGAAGGGTGCGGTGGTACGGCGTGAGGAAACAATAAGCTAGGATCACTTCCTAGCCAGTGCTGGCATGACACACACTGAAATATTTGACCAGGTCGGAGCCGAACAAGCTGAAGAAGTTAACAGAAGCGGGCTACGAGACGTCGTTGGTTATTCGGCGCTTGCGCTGACTGTCGTCTGTATCACCTTTGTCCTGCTGATGTGTGCATACTTGACATGTAGCATGTCTTATTATCTGACATGGTGGCTAGGGTACTCCGGGTATATGTATTTTGCAAGACGAGATTCGTGGAAGGATTGTGGACTTGTTAAAATTACGAAGATCGTAAAAAAATTAGACATTTTCTTCGGATGCACCATGTTTGAACACATCTTATGGACGCCGGGGTCATGAGTTCCAATCGATCATCGTTATAAGGCTTCACAGAAAAAAAAGCAAGGATACTGAAACTTTCTCGCATTCATTGCTTTGCATGCATCATATGGAAAATCCTCTTACGTTCGTCACCTTTTTGGTTCAGTAAGCTGTTCAAGCGCGACCGATAGCAGCTTAGCAACCTCTGTCTGTGCAGGCATGTAGGATATATGGACTGACAGGTTTTCATACATGTCCCCTTGGTGCAAACCTTGTGTTATTATACCAAATGTTCGTTCAATCGATGAAAATACTTTTTTTTATTTCTGACGAAATTTTCTGAAGTTTTTGTTTTTGTTTTTGACTCTTCGTAATTTTTTTTACTCTTCGTAAATTAGGTGTTGGTGATGACATTTCAAACTGTGACACGATGAAGACACTTATTCTAAAGAGGATCGAGTGCTAACAAAGTTGCTCTAGTGACAGTTGTCGCTAAATTCATTGCCTCCGAACTTCTCCGGCTACCTCCATCTTGTTTCCGTTTCGAAACACGAGAACTAAAAGTTGTTCGTAGTTGACACTGGGGAAACAGCATTACTTGCTAAGAAAGTTTTGGAGCATATCTAACGAAGCTCACAGATATGAGCTTTTGTCATTATCCCTGAGTTTTAGACATATTCCCCAAAGCTTAGTGTCAGGTAACGTGGAAATATGCGTTTCATACGGTGTAGAAAGTCAAGGTATCGAGGGCTACCTTTACATTTCTCCGCTAGTTTCCAACGTAAGGCGAAGTTTTTAGTCGCAGTGGATTCGAATTCAGCTCACATTAAATACCTGCATTTCTTTCTGGTAGCATTTTTGATTTACAAAATTTACTAACATTTACTAAAAATTTACTAAATTTGGTTTACTAAACGTAATTGGTGTTTGTTCTGTGAGAACGTCGCAGTAACGGAAACCGCTTTAATAGAACAGCGATCTGTCGGACATGTTATGCACTCTTCAAAGGCTTACTCTCATTGACACAAATAAAAGTAAGTTATCCGGAAAATCGAACTTTTATTAAAGATATGTGTATAATGTTACTTATTAAATATGTTATTAGTATACTAACTGCTTTTTAGTTACATTTATATAAAATATACCAAACCTCCCAACTTCGTGTGTATCTTCTGGTATCTTTTCGCTCGATAGATCCTTGCCTCTCGTTGATTTGTTGTCGCATTTTTTTGCATTGACATCCTTGCATAGTTTGTTTTTCAAAATTAACAATTTTCCAAAACTCATAAGTGAACCCGTGATAAATGGCACCGCATCCATGAGAATTATTGTCTTTAGTAGGTTGCAGCATTTAGAGCAATCGAGAGAACAGCGACCGCACATTTCAACCTGCTTATTAACAGTAATGTCACGGAGCCACGGAGACCAGATTTTTAAAAGCCACTGAGACCTGATTCTGTATGAAAGAGCTTCTGTCTTGAAATTACAACATATTAACCTCATTCAGACTGTTTTTTATTGATCGGTGTACATATGTTAAAAACTGTTTCATGCTCACCGTAAAGTTTCCGATTAAAATGTTGCTAAATAGCTTCTTTTTTCGTTTTAAACACTTGGACAGAGATAAATAAGCTTTAGCTTAAACAACTGCCTGGTTTGTGCAGACGAAAGAAGCAACGGTTTAAGCTGCATAGACCTACTGATGTTTTAGGTTTTTCTTTGTGCTCAAGAATAACAAGACCCATTTCTTAAAATAACTGTACTCATAAAATGTAGCATGATACAGGCTTCGTTCGGTTTGCATGCTTCATTTTTGTTTGCTTCCTTTATGATAGAATCTGAGATATTTTATGTGCTTGCTGTCGCCACCACTTTTTTTAAATGCCTTCCAACGTCATTTCAATGTCACAATGTTGTGGCAATATCTCCCCCTATGGACCTAGCTTAAAGTAACTGCTTCACATGAATATGCGGCATTTTCACAACGCACGTGTAAAAGGAAAAGAATTATTAGATAAAATGTGAAATGTGGTGTACGTCGGTGCATTCCACAAGTTGGCAAGCCACTTTGCGGGTTTAAAAGGGCTTCAGTAACTTACCAATTCATGTCGTAAGATCTCAACGTATTAATCGCATATACTGCTTTTTGTAAGGATCTCCTTTACCCAAATTCTTGCAATGTAGTTTCAAACTCATTACTTGGTTTTATTTCTTTACGTAACGCGTGAAATCTTCAACTAACCGTCTTTATTTTTGGAGATGTCAAAATACCTGCGTAGACCGCTGAAGAATATATTGTGGAACCCATATAAGAATCTAATCAAGCTCGCTTTTCTAAGTCCAAGCGCGATGCGAAATGGAGCAGAACTTGTGTATAATAAAGTTTCGAAGCTATCAGACGCTCAAAAATGAGTTCGTTTCTACTCTTGACTAGTGCACGGTACCCTTTACATCTTCCATTTTTGTGAAGCTAATATCATGGAAGAACGAACCAATTTATTATGCCAAACTATATGGATGCTCTATTACGTAAAATTGTTGGCCTTTCCTGTAGTATAAGTTAGTCGAATGTAACTAAATCATCGTCACTTGATGTAAAGATCAACTGAAACGGATGAAGGTGAAGCTATTGCCGGACAATTCCTCCACAGGTCGATTAATCTCAAAGCTGTCGTAATCCGAACCATTCTTAACATATTCCATTTACTCAGTCACGAAACGTACAGTCACGATCACAGTGAAATAACAAAAGGTTAACCCGTTATTTGCGTTCCACAAACACGTGGTTTACCTTCCGCAGCCTTTGTGCAAGCTTGAAGTCGTCGTGTCATCTGTTCCGTAGGTTTCACTCAAAAATCAGCAGTGCCAGCCACGAGATATCACGCTCACATGGCTTCCTTCCCATAAAGCATCTTGGATGAGCTACTTACGAGAGTCCTGTCTGTTTAAGTCTCGTAACTTCTTCAGTCTTGTTGATGGAAAAAGGTTGAAATTAGAAAATATTGGCAGTATTCACACCATTTGATTGTATTCATTATTTATTAGTGTAAAAGTTTCAAAATAGATATGTTGATTTGCATTGTGAATCAAAACAAAACGAAGCTATAACCTCGAAAGAACGTTTGGTTCGTTCGTTTCGGGGAAAGCATCGAGAGTTCGAATCCTCAGGATGAACTGCGAACTATAAAGTGGTAAATAGCTTCGATTTTCCACATTTTATGAAATAATACTTCCTTTTTATGAAATGGCCATTTAGTAAATTGGAAAATTTAAACACTTTAAAAACAAAATAACCCGACTAAAATAGTCTAGTAAAACAAAATCAAGAAGTAAAACAGAAAAACAATAAGGTTCATAACATGCGATTTTTCTAGAACCAAGAGTGTTCAAAACACTTAATTTCTTGTAGGGTATGTCCATAAATGGCGTTGGTCAAGGGAAAGGGTGTTGTCCACGAATTGGGACGCTCAATCTTAAAGGAGTAAAAAGATCGGTAAAAACTGATGATCAAGCGGAGATCGGTCCAAAAATAGCAAATTTTATAACGTCATTTGAAGACTCTCTCTAATCTTATATTAAAGAGACTCAGATTTAAACAATACATTTTTTCAGGGGGCTTCTTGCTCTACTTGAAACGTAAGTTACTGGATTTAGTAAAGATAGTGGCTTCTGGCTCTGTCATAAGATTAAAATGTCGGTGTCTCAAGAGCAGCGTGTGCCCCACAAACAGTATGTACTTTTCCAGGGATTGTGTCGCGTTACTTGGCACCGACACAGAGAGAAAAACCGTCATAAATATCGTGCGCTCCAAGTTAAGATACAGAACTGTGGGATACTAAATTCGTAGGGTTCACGGAGAACTCAGATTAGTTGGACTTCATCGTTTTCTAATTCATGGATATATTTTCGTAATTTTAGAAGCAAATGTATTCAGTTCCTGCGCAGGACAATTAATCAGATTTGGAAAAAAATATAACACATTAACAACTTTGAGCTTGCTGCGATTTTGATATTATGTATTGATCAACAACTCCTTTAAAAGAGGTAAGGCGTTACGAACTTTACTTTAGAAAAATAGCAGCCAAACACAAATGATTAATGACTACTCCTGATACAATTCATGCGAAATAAAAAAATTAAACATGCTGAGAAAAGAAAGATTTTCAGTGGAACAATTCCAATACTAAGAAGGGCCAAGTGTCGGGAAATACGAATATACTGCAAACCCTTGTTTAAATTCAGCTTCAAAGAATAAAAATTTGTTGAAAACTACACGATATCCAACTCAAAGAAATTCTCTTAGCTAAGTAGAATAACAGAAGTTAAATAAAAATGGAGAGTGAATCATCTAACTGGACTAATACAACGGAAACCTCATTCCCACTGTACACAACGCAAACCGCACGCCACTTGGCAGCGACGAAATGTAGCTTCGGGTAATAGAACATTCGCGAAATCATGTAAGTAACACCGGCTCGCAGAAGTGACACTCCATTTGTTATTATTGCCTAATCCAGCGGTCTTGACAAACTGAAGGTTTGGGTTTCAATTGTTTTTTTATCCGTTCGTTCCAGGAGATTGTTTAATTTTTTGGTCCCGACTGAATAAAAAAAGAAAACTGTTTTGTAATTCTCTAATTACTGCCGGATTTTTTATGTATCGGAGGTAATGACTTATATCCAGCGACCACCGAGGCTGGTTCTCAGAATTGAGAAATTTGTGAAAAAAATATGCTGAAAATTTTTTAACAATTATTAAATATGCCTGAGCACTTTTTCAAAAAATTCTCTCCTCTATTTACGAAAAATGCACACCAGAAACTCTTGCTGTCAAAATATTTCAGAAAGATCAAAAGGTAAATTTAGATTGTCCACACACATTTTCTGCGTAAGAGGGGGGTATATATCTTTTCAGCAGACTGCGGTTTGTAACTGGACCTTTTTCATTTACAAACCAGAGGCGTCGTGCCATAAGGGGCCGGGGGGGCCGGGGGGGCCGGGCCCCTACCCCCAAAAAACGTTTTTGCCATCCTGAAGAAAAAGGTATCATTTAAAACTCATTTATAACTCATTAACTCTTTTATTAAGAGAAATGCAAAATCGGGCCCCCCCAAATTTTTGAAGTGCACGACGCCACTGTTACAAACCATCAATTCACCAGCGTCAAAAGGGTTAATAAGGGAACGNTATCATTTAAAACTCATTTATAACTCATTAACTCTTTTATTAAGAGAAATGCAAAATCGGGCCCCCCCAAATTTTTGAAGTGCACGACGCCACTGTTACAAACCATCAATTCACCAGCGTCAAAAGGGTTAATAAGGGAACGGTTGCATCTGGATGTAAGGCATTTGCGCATAGGTCAATCGTCGATTAAAATGTAGACATTTCTGCGACGGGTGAAAAGTAACTGATTTTCGACTTGCCGTCATACCATTTCTGAAGATGTCAGCACTGAACAGAGGGATCTTTGGAATTCAACTGCAAATCGCGGTTTTGAAATCTTGATCACTATTTAGTAGCTCCCATCTGAATTTCGAGTGCGAAAAACAAAACACTTGAAAAATTTTTTAACTTTAATATTTTTTTTATTTAAAAAAGTGCACGTTGCTATAACTATAACCTGAAATTTAGACTTTTAAGTTTCGGTACGCATTTGCCCTCACAAAATCACGTGGTATTACTTCATGCTTTCAATTTGCCGCCTATTTAGTAAGCGTACATGATTATCGAAAGTAATAAACTTCAATTTTTTTTTCTAATATACGTCAGCCGTAGAATGGAGTTATCGTTAATGAAGCTTAATGACCACAAGGCTGGGATGCAAGGCCTAGATACTGAGAAAATCAACCAGATCATCAAAGAAGCGTCACGAGGGTCCAAGTTTTACCAGCACAAACTCAAGTCTCAAGAACGTGTGAACGCCAAAATAGCCGAATTACAATCCCAACTGTCTAACTTTACTGAAGAACAGTTAACCATTTCAAAGAAAAAAGTAAGCTTATTATATCTTAACTATTTGATTGGATACTATATACACTTTAGATGGACAAACTTGCATCGCAGCTCGAACTGGAGAGAGATTTAAGCCAGACGATTGTTCACGTGGATATGGATGCCTTTTATGCTGCAGTAGAAATGCGAGACAATCCTGAACTTCTGTACGTTGATTTCCTTTTAACATAGTCAAGGAAGGCTGATTAAAACTTATGATAGAAACAAGCCCATGGCAGTAGGAAGTTTGGGCATGCTTAGCACCTCGAACTACGTCGCCAGACGGTTTGGAGTCCGTGCCGCTATGCCTGGTTTTATTGGAAGAAAGCTGTGTCCTGAACTTGTAATCGTCCCTCCTAATTTTGAGAAGTATACGGCTGTCAGTAAGGAAATTCAGGCCATATTCTCCGAATATGATCCCAACTTTTCCGCTATGTCATTGGATGAAGCGTACTTAAATATAACGTCTTTTCTACAAACGGCGCAGTTATCATCGCCAGACGTTTCAGCGTTGGAAATTGTGGAGGAAATGCGCCATAAAATCTTTGAAAAAACGCACCTTACAGCGAGCGCTGGCATCGCTGCCAATACCATGCTAGCCAAAGTATGCTCAGATAAAAACAAGCCTAATGGGCAGTACTTCTTACCCAAAGACCTCACGTCTATTCGGGATTTCGTAGCCGAGCTGCCCATCCGTAAAGTGAGTGGGATTGGCAATGTCACGGAACAGTTATTGGGCTGTTTGGGAATTAAAACCTGTCGAGACCTGTGGCTTAAACGCGATGTCCTAGGTCTGTTGTTCTCGGAGATCAGTTATGAGCATTTCCTTCGGATAGCTTTAGGATTAGGAGCAACAGAGTTGGGTGGCTGGACAGAGAGAGACAGAAAATCTATAAGTAACGAAACGACGTTTGCTGCCCAAAGTGACCCAGTGCAATTACTGAAAATATGTAGTGAACTTAGCGAAGAGTTAGCAAAAGACCTCAAGAGAAAAGGTCTCTTGGGAAAGTCGGTGACCCTTAAAATGAAGACGGATTCCTTTGATGTCAAGACTCGTGTTCACAACCTCGTGGATTACACGAGTGATTCGAAATTGATTGAGAACGCAGCTCATCAAATCCTGCAAGCCGAAATTCATTCCCACAAGCCTGCTACTTTGACCCTACGACTTCTTGGAGTTCGAATGTCTAATTTATGTCCCGAGCAAGCAGCAGCGGGCGGCTCCAGCAAGCGTCAAAAAACTCTCAAAGAAATGCTCAATCAGACCAAACGCACCAGACTCCCTATGGAAACCTTAGCATCGTTTAACGAAAATGAAGACTTAAGCTCCGACGTGGACTTCGTTCCGCAAAAATATTGTTGCCCCGTTTGTCAGAATACCACAGCGGATAACTTGCAGTTATTTAACAACCACCTGGACCAGTGCTTAGGCTTAGTTGCCGGGGAAAAAAACGAAATAGCCGAGGCGAAAACAGAAACAACCGCGAATTCTTCATGGCCTGCCGAACTGGATGAGGACAATCATTCCGTTTTGTCAGCGCCTTGCACTTCGGGGATGGTGTGTTGCCCCGTGTGCCGACACTGGCAAACGTGCCTAGACGAAGATGATTTGAACAAACATCTCGACGAGTGCTTGAATGAGCCTCTTATCAAGGAATGGCAAGAAGCAGAACTGCAAGAGCCTCAACTTAGCATGCCTTCAACGACAATCACCGCAAAGAACATGAAAATACTCAGCACTCACTCGACCACACAAAGCACGATGGGCTTCAGCTTGCACAAGCAAAAGAGAAAACAGGGTAACATTTCTTCTTCATCGTCAAAGCAAGTCAAATTGGACGGATACATGTCAAGAAAAAACTAGTTTCTTTTTTATGTGTTAAATCGTGATGAGTATCGTTTATTAATTATGTAAATAGCATTTAATTTTTATACTGTGATATTTCGAAGCAGGACGTAGCAAAGCTTAGTCATTGAAACTTGAAAGTTTCAATTGAGTGGAACACGAAGAATAAAGTTTAATACGACGAGAAAGCAAAGTGACTTGACACACTCATTCTGTAAAGCATTAATACATTCCTTCGTTGCTCTTAGTCGTGGTTTGTCTTTGCACTGATAGCCTGTGGTGGATGTAGCGGTTTCGTGATTAGCGAAACGCAGCGAGAAAACTTTCGATTTTGTTTATGAGTAGGTTTTCTAAGCGTCTGCGTTTGTGCTGGGGTTAGTCTTGTCAATATGATAACAATAGTGCGTAAAGAAAGGCTTACGTTATGGAATTTAGTAATCATTTTACTCAACGGCGTCGACTCGTTACCACCTCTTGTTCTTTTCTTCGTGATTCGGTTATATAGGTAATTCGGTTGCTGGTAGAAAGCTAAGTTAGGCATACATTGATAACGGCAGATGTAATCGTATTTCGGTTTGCTTGAACTTTCGTTGATCGTCCATTAAATCAAAATAGGATCACTTTCTCTCGACCATGATCCTATAATTTTGTTTTGCGAATGCTAAATTTTGTTTTGTTTCGGGAATCCGTCTTGTTTCTTTTTTTTTGTATTTGAGTTGTTTTCTCAATGTAGAATTTTTATTGTATTGATTTTCGTCTTCTGACGCAAAGGAAATGTCTTGATATGACAAGCCGAAGTCGAGGAACTTTTTGTAGCGTGTCTATCCCTACGCCCTTATTTTATTGAATGATAACAAAAGCAACGTTGACATGGCAGAGCCGGTAGGGAGAATTTTACAATATTAACGACTCGCAGGTACGATCGAGGGTAGCTTTTTGCTCTTTATTATGTAGACTTGATTGTTAACATATTGATAAGGGGTGGGAACCCGCAAACGTGCCCAGAATATCCCATGGCTGCGTATTCCAACAAAAATAATTGCTACGTAAAGTTTATGAGGAAGCCCACATTCATGAACTTTGTTGCCTTCCCTCGCTTAGAACCCATTCATTAATAGCAAATAGCTTACAGTCGTGGCGTATGTATACAGTGCAGTGCCCCCACTGAATGTAGCCACCGCAGTTAAGACCTTTGCGTAAACTTGGGGGAAATCTAGATACATGGAGCTGAGTCGTTTGTTATGATTCACTTTTTTCTTGCCAAGGTGTGCTGTTCATGTTAACTAATTAGTTGACAAGTCTACATTCTCTGACGTTATGAAAGCTAAAATAGTTTGCTTTTTTTTCTCTCAGAGAACTATTCCGTAGCTTAACACGGAGTTCACGTTATTTATATTTTTTTTCAAAGCGGAAGTCTTTCGGTTGTATGGGGCTGTTTGTGTTGAGCTTACAAGGTCAGCAAGCCTTGAAATTGATTTTCTTTCTCTCTTTCTAGTTTACCTAGTATTTAATTGGCACGGTGACAATGCTTTCAATCCATCTGCTCAGCGTTTAGACGTTTTAGGGCCTTTTGATATCTACGAATTTTTGCATCATTATTCTTCGTGAGTAAAAAAGTTCCTCTTCGGATCACAATGTACGACACATTCATTGTGATTCTGTTGTGCGTACCAGTAAGAACGGGTGCAGAATAAATGAAAGCCTACGGGCGCGTATTGCTGGTAACGCTAGGTATCTCTGCCACAGTTTCCCTAAACTCGGCTTGAGGTCGCCTTTGCGTCCTTCCAGAAGGGGCGCCAGTGCCAGTCTCGTGCTCGCCGTCGTGTCGTCTACGTGCTTGGGCCGTGCCAGGGCTTGTACTGTTGTGGTCGTTTTGTTTGTCGTCGTGATTTAGTCCTTCAAGGTAAAAAAGGAAATCCTTAGCTCAATTACTTGTCATAAACTATACTCAAGAAGCAAGGCTTCTCCGCAAATGTATGTGATTGAAAGAGGGGAAGCCGTTGTCGGTGTAAATTGTATCTCCTGCTGTTCACCGTGAATTTACGAGGAAGTGAATATCAAAGCACTATTCAGAGCAGGCACGAATTTTCACGAGTGCTCGTTTGTTGATACCTAAGAGTCACACCGTGAAATGTTCAGAAATGATTGGGAACAAACCGGGAAAGTTGGTAAAAAAAATGACACGTAAATTTCTGTTATCAGTTTGCCCGCGGCAGTCTCTTATTTGATTTAGATGTTTTAAGTAGTTCTGCCGTGCTTGTAGCCGAACCCTGCTTACTTATCCAGGTTACTGTAGTTGTCGTCCCCAGAAAAGCTTGGGCTTCAGATGGCAGGAAATGAAAATAGGAATGACGTGGGGAGTCTAATCATACGGCGTATAGACACACACAGGCATGTACATGGAGTAAGCTTTCCCGAGTTCTTCCGCTCCGTTCTTCCCTTTTTTCACGTTGCAGGCTCCGGTGCCTAATAAGCTGTATTTTCCATGGGAGGATTCCAGAAATTGAGATGTTAGTGTGCGCGAGCTGCACCACGGCAACAAGTGCTTGAATAATGAGCAAGCTAAGGCTAAACAAAGGGTAAAGACTTCGTTCAAAGAATGCAAAAGAAATTTAAGCACGCAGAACGGAAAGAAGGGGTGACGGGAGAGCAGGAGAGGCAGGTATCCTATTGTAATGTATAGCATTACCTTTGTGTATGTATGTGTGTGAGAGAGAAACATAGCGAGGGAGAAAGAAGAGAGTTGAGTATGTTTGCATGGCAGTGTTGCATTTCGGGTTCAAGAACGTACCGAGTTTCGGGTTTCAGTACAGCTATATCGCGCTAGCTGTTAAATATGCTCACCATCGATCTTTGAAAGGGATAAATAGGGACGAGTGTTTGTTTATTTGACGACAATATTGCAGGGCCAAGAGAGGCGAGAGAAAGAGAACGTGTTGACGGCCCAAGTCATTATCCAGCAATCATCTAGTTTTATGTAGGGTGGCCACCGACACGAACCGTGTTTTAGGCATTTAGCTTTTGCCCGGTACACGGTATGTGCGTTGTAGGGCAAATGGAAAAGGATATTTCTCGCAATCACGCTTCTTAATGGATTACTCTCGTGGGCGATGTAGATTGCAGGTTTAAAAGTTCCCTTGACTCCTGGTTAAAGCAGACTTTATGGTCGACTGTTCGCTTGGAACACACCGGAGGTTTCTATAGCGAGTCCTGAGTAACATACGGGACACAAAGTCACGCCCGCTCCACCTAAATGAAACTCGAAATTGTGCACTATAAACCTCGCATTCTTTTACCTGTAACTTAATTTACATTTACTTCGTGATTCTGCGATCTGTGGATAACGTTTGTAAAGGGCCACTGGGTTGCAATCCTCCTTTTGCTGCTGCCTATTTTATAAGAAAAATCAGTTTGCAAATTAGCAAAATCTTAGACGCTGTGTCGACATATCATTTTCAAAATTATTATATGTTCCGTAAGAGCGGAAACTACTGAAGAGAACATAGTAGCCTTGGAATGTTTTTCCTCCTTGTGAAAAAATTTTTATGCAGTTCGTTTCCGAGTTACTAGACCTAAAAAAAAGAAAACGACTGTGCTCACACATTTATTTGTTCTGTGTCTCAGTTTAGAATTTACGTCTAGTGCTTTGACAAGAACTAAAGGTCTAGTTTGTTCAATTTCAGTTATATTAACTCAGAACGTACTCACTAAAAGGACTTGACAATCAATGATTCTTGCCTTATCTGTTTAGGAACAGATAGGTGTCAGATGCCTATAGACTTCATCTGTGGACTAGTCAAGCAAGATTTCTTTGGTTACGTCCATTTCGTCAGTTCCTTTGATCAAGTCCTTTGTTGTTGCGTACTGCCGTATTACCGGTCGCGGATCCTACAGCTTGCTTCAAAAATTTGATGAGAATGTTAATTAAATGGTTTGTTTTTGCTTCATAGTACAATATGGTCATAGTAAAATTCTTAAAACGTCCAAAAGCTGAATAATAAATCATGATGTCCTGCCAGGACGTATAGACCTCACAAGATTAACACAGCGTTAATTTCTTAATTAAAAATAAGCTTCTTCAATTACCCAAATTAAGCCTCTCGAAACGAATTACTGGGATTATTTTACGAAAATATTGAGTTTCCCAGTTCTCTCTTCTAACAGTTTAGAAAGAAAACTAGAATAAGTACGTACAAAGCAAAATGCTTTTTTGCGAAACTCGGGTACAACAATACAGGTTCTGATTAAAATGATGAACAAAGGTTGAAAAATTCGTGGCAAGAGGGTTTGGTATAAATGAGACGAGCTATTTTGGAGGTAAATTAACTTCTCCGTGTAGCGCACACTTTCTGTGCGCTTCAGTCAGCGTCGTCATGTCTGGTTCCGCGTGAGTGATGTCAGATCTGAAGAGAAATTTCCATGTAACATCGAAGCAGTTGCTGTAGACACGTTTTCAAAAGCCGGGAGCCGTTTGAATCCACGTGCTCTGATAAGCTGTGGAGTGTCTAGTTGTCATGGACTGAAACACTCTTAATATACAAAAGCGTCAGAAAGACCTGCTGGCGTCCATATGGTTTCCACATGGGTTCTGCGTCCCTACCTCCCCCTACCCCTTTCCAAAAATGTATGCTTGTTTGTGTTGCAGTAATAGAAGCACTTGGAAGTCAAGTTTCAGCTCCTGTCCTATAATTGCCTGACGAGGCTATGCTCAAAAGTCAGGACCTTTTTCCGAGCTAAAGAAAGCTCTTAGATTAAAAGACCTGCCATTTGTCAGCGTTCAAATAAGCCGCCTCGTCGCATTCGGAAGGGAGAAATAACCTGGAACGCTCATTTCGGTTTTGCAGTATTGTGTACCGTAATGGGGCGTAAATGGATGGCTTTTTATGGAGAGAAGCAGTTAAACTTGCGTTACAGGGAGCGTTCAAACACGTGTTATATGCCCAGGCCACTTGACACCCCCAGCTCCTCCCCTCTCTCTCTGGAAACAGGTGTTTTCTTTTCACGCTTTTTTTGCCTTTCTTTGTGTTATATTCTATCTGCTTCGTTCGTGGGGGGCGGAGCACCTGCCATTGTACTGGGGAAGTCTGTTACCCGGGTGAAGCGTTTGTGGATTCGGGAAGAGTTACATGACCACGTGCATTGAGTGAACGCGGGCATACGCTTTTAACGTGGCAAACATTTCATTGACCTCCATAGGTCTCCTGTGTTCCTGTGCTAGGCAATGAGCCTAATAAGATAAGGTCACGTCTCACCTGTGTTTCATTAATGACTGACATAAATACCCTGGGACGAGTAAGTAATTCCTTCTCTCAACTTCCTTTACGATCCAGTCTTGCTGGGGCTATGAAGTGCGAGAGGCGGTGAACTTTTAACCGGCTACTGCTGGTTTGTTAGATACTGCACACGTTAATTTGGAAAATGGAACTGAATGCTGAACACGTCTAGGCACGGGTGCACCCAGGCTCATTGTCCCTGGACCTTTCGGTTAAGGACGCGAGCCAGGTTGTCAAGAGAGAAGGCACTTGTAAAGACGTGTTTTTCTATTGTGTTTACGGTTTATTCATTATCAATAAGTTAATTAAGCTTTTGTTTTTTGTAAATTTCCAAGGCGTAACGGCAGTCATTTTGGGTATAAAAGCCTTTGTAACGTCACTGTGGATTGAATAAAAGTGCAGTACTGCTCTAGTTTTGCATGTGAAGCTAAGTAAGATGTGGATGCTGGAGGCAGCCATAAGTTGTGCTTAGCATTTCCTCTTAATGAGATGCTACACCGGGGACCACAAAGACCGCCAGTTTTTAATGAGTTTTTCCCTAAACCAACTATAGAGCTGCGGTGTTAGGCACTATAGGGCTACGACAGGGAAAAGCCTCTGTAACCCTCCTTCTATCCCTTCTATGCCTAGCGTGGTGTCATACCTGGAAGCTTAAGACGTTAGGGACCTCCGCAGCGAATGGCTTCGTTATCTGGAAGCATCTTGTGTCAGTTTGTTGATGCGGTGCATTAAAATTTCCGTTTGGAAGGAAGTGCTTGAAGAAACCGTAATTTGGCTTTATAATGAAGTTGGCGATAGAAATCGTAGCGGCTCATTAGACAGATTCTCAACCCCACCCGTACTTGCTGGAACCGTGGAAAAGGTGTAATGCGTTATTCTGTATACACGACATGTTTACAGGAAGATTATATGCTAGGTATGTTATGATCATGCTGCTGTGCATCCGTGCGCCACCCAGCTTCCCTGTAGGTATAGCTATTGAAACCTTCAGTTTCGAATATCTGACGAAGTAGCTTGTTTGCTCGGCGTGGATATTATAGAGAGATTCTGCTTGTCATTGGGAAATACCGAACATAAGCCAAGTTATGGGTTTGAAGGCCGCCGACATTGGCGCGATCGATAATCCGTCCATATAAGCTACCTGGCCCCTAACTGAAGCGGTAAGGCAGTGAAGACGTTCAGTTTAACGCAAATGCGAGATTGCTGCCTACGACTTCCGTCGCTTGTCGCACTGGTCGTTAAAAAGTCAAACTTGTATTGAACTATTTTTTTTTGTTCTTCTGTACTAGTAATCTTTCATTGTAGTCGAGCCTCGCTATAACAAAGCTAGTTTGTGTCTACCTCTCAGACACTGGAAGAGGAGCATGCGAAAACTGAATTTACGGTTTCGCAATTGCTGTAGCGTATTTTTTATTATAAGTAAGTTAAGGCATGAGCATAGTTCGTTTCCTTTTCTTTGCTTTAGTGTATTTTTTAATGTTTCATAATTTTTAATGTTTGATAATTACCGACAAACGTATTATGTCTTGCTTTTTCGCACGTCAAAAGCCAAAAGCTACAGCAAACGGTTCCAAAATAACGAGACTCTTTTCGTCTCTTATCGTTAATTGGTATGTATTGTGTGTTAACTTTGGCTTTTGTTGCAAGAAGCGTACAACAGTGACTGCGAAACTGTCATTTACATTTTCCTGTCATACTTGTTCACAAAAGTGTATACAGTGACCTCAACACGGGAAGGCTTTTTAGTTAATTTATTTACTTAGTGTTTTTATGTTTTTAAATTGTGTTCAGATGTGTTGGTACATTTTCTCTTTATTTTTGTATTATTTTGTTTACATGCATTTATTTCATTTCTATATTTTTATTTACAACCAGCGTAAGCAGTTACACTTTGCTGGTATATAATAAAGTTATGTACGTATTTTATTACAAAGTAAGTTGGAAAAAATTCGTCATTCTGTGAACCTGTTATCACTGTATGTACTGGCGTTCGAGCAAGTTCTGATAGGGTGAACGCACTTTACTGAAGTTTTTGAGTTCATCGATGTGTTACCTCCTAGTTTGACGTTGAAACTGTCCAATGTTTTCAAATGGCGTAAAATGCTTATTTTGCTCCAGTGCTTCTTGATATACCTGCAGCATCTCTTAGCGGAAGAAGTAACTTTCAATCTTGCGCTTGGTTTTGTACCAACCTCCGCATGTATATTTTATGAGGACCCTTATGAGCGGAGAGCCGCCATTGCCAACTCTGCACGCGCCACAAAGTGGAGAACTTTGATTGAAAGTTAGGGGGGGGGGATCCGTGAACAGTGCTTAAGCGGCTGTTTTTCATAACGACTTTTTTTTCTCGAAAACTACTTTTTCATTGCCGTCTTTGTCCTAGCAACGCGTAAAGTTGAAGCTATTTACTCGCAATAAACCTTGTTTGCTTTCGTGCCAGGTCTCCTTTCTCACTTGTCCCGAAAATTAAGGCAAAGGATTCTTTGTCGCCTTACAAGTGACGGTGTGCAATGCAGACCCTTTAGGAATCAATAGTAATTTGAACGTTTCTTCTTGTAGGTGTTTTGTGTGTGTGGACAAGTTTTCGTCGTTCGTCGTGTGCTGTGACGCGTGGACCTATATCCAATACTAACGACTGCCGCAAATTGGAGTAAGTTGTTATTTTCGCTCCGTATTTCTTTTTCTTCGCTTTTAAAGCAATTTGAGTCACTCCTGGGGAAATTTACGCGACTTGGCTTATGAAAATACTAGCTATTTCTCAAATAGCGCTCCGAATTTCGAAGATTTGGGGCACATGGTACCGACTAGCTATTGTTTTCGATGATGTGGAAAAAAATGGGAGATTCGTTCTGTGTCGGGGTCTGGAAAGAAGATGATCTTTATGCTTTCGTGAATTTTGAATGTGTGGAAACGAACGTCATATGCAGAGGAACCGCCCGATGCGACACGTAACATATTGAAGCGTTTTGTGAAAACGGGGAAAGGATGTCGTGTTCTCACTGTCCAATGCAGAGGGGAAGGGAAATGGTCTGAAATGTGTCGTTGTTATACAGAGAGCGAAGAAGGTGGGGAATGAACGGTTTTTCGTTATTGCCTGCTTGTTATGCGAGCGATGTTTCTTTCCAGGCGAGGCGAACTACTATAGTATCCAAAACTGAGTTTGTTTTCGTTTATGCCTTTTCTTTACATCAACACGGTTTACATTGATTCTTCTTACGAAGTCAAAACTCCTTCATTGACGTTGTTTTTCCACGTACAGACAATAATCTGACTATACTCCAACTAACCGGACTCATCTTACTGTTATCCTATTTATGTGCGTGAGAGCTAAAACATCGTGATAAGGCAAAACGAAAGCTATACCCTCCATTTTACCACAGGCAATAATGAAGGGGTACTTTCACCCCTTATTTCTTTACTTTCGGTTACTTTATGATAATAAACCCTCTCGTGTATGACTGATTACATAGGTTAAATTTCAGCAAGGATATACTGAAGGTAATCAAAAGCTTGCCGTATTTTTTTAGCAAAAGCAGGCGTTTGCAAAATCCAGCATATGGAATCCAAGATGTTGCTGTAAACTATGTTAATAGAAAGTTATGGGAACATTAAGTTCACTGAAATTGTCAAGAGGCGGAGCTTACATGACGTAAGTAGACCGCAGGTACAAATCGAACAAGCTTTTTGGCACTGTGTCTATTTAATTAGCCTTTCCTCCTTGGGCTTGGTTCTCTTATCCCGGGAAGTCTAGTAGTCGAGAGGGGTAGAGGGTAACCTAAAATTAGAAATTGACTTATGAAGGCTAGCAGAACGTACTAATACCAGCGACCAATATCACCCTTGTCTCTCTTTTTCTCTCCACGCATGAAACGGTATTTTTTTAAGGTTCGCTATCTACAGTAACACAAATCTATGAGGGTAGCACCACGGGGACGGTAAAGCTTCGGGATATTGAAGCTGGGGTGCAAGCAGGGCACTTGCGTGCGATGTCAGAATTATTGACTAGACAAATTGCGTTTATAAAACGATTCTGGAATGAGCTTAACCACACAAACCTTATTCCAAGTCACGGAAAAGGCAAATCTTTTATGGGGTCGGCTCTCTTTTTCCCTTCATAGGTTGACATGCTGCGTTCCTTTTCCAGGCGGTGACTTAATGAATAACTAGTTTGAAGTTCGTAATTATACATAGTATTCCAACAAGCCACGAAAGTTGCCAAATATGTTTTTGGCCCCATCACAAGCCAAGATCACATACAACGTGATGGACGGCGTGATGTATACGTCAGCGACAGCAGAGAGACACCAAGAAAAGACTGTCTTGTTATGTAAGTTAGGCGCGACCGAATTAGGCAGTCGATGGAAGATCTGCATTTGCATTGTCCGAGAAACTTGCTAAGCTTGGCAAGTTTCCGCCAAAGCGTGCAGGCTTCAAATCCTATAAAAGACCCTTTGTCTTTTGTTGTGCTTAAAGAGCTCCTTTTTTCACCTTTTTCCACATATCGCAGCAAAGTTTGGTGAAGCGTAAGGATTTTGAAGCAGCTGCAACAGAGAACAATATCAACGTAGTTAATACAGATGGTGTTGGGTTACAATAGACTTTTACACGTGAAGTGAAAATCCTCTTAGATCTACCCGGAAGTGCGTTGCTATGTTACGGAAAAGATGGTTGACATTGTGTCCGTAGGGTAAAGAGAATAAAGATAGCACATTAAGGGCTCATGTAAGCAGCTCCCAGAAATGTGGCTTAGGAAATAATTGCATTCTTGATCATGACGAGAAATGGCTAATTGGCAACCGTCCCGGTTGGCCAAAATAATGATATTGCCTTATTAACTTCAGCGAGCGCGTAATAGAGAAACGAGCTACACATAGGGTGTCCGTAATCACCATTCTGCCAGCACCATTCTTTGTAACTGCGAACTTTTCGACATCAGTTTACAAAGGGTAATAGCTTCGCCGAGTGTCATATTCAAATCATGTGATTCACCCAGTCCTGGGGAGACAGGGTGATTACAGGTACTGGAGCTCTCAAGTTCCACGCCGACGTGTTCGTTAGTTTTTCTCACATGTCCTTTGGCAGCACTGTCGTTTCGTAGTTTAAGGTCGCTTAGGAATTATGAATGCTGTTCCTTGTAAACAAACGATAAAAACTAAGAGGCCTGTCAGTCGCACCATTTAAAACAGCCGCTTGTCAAGCTATAGTGCGAGACAGTTTTGTGTCATTGGTGTCGCGGTTATTAGTGACAAACAATACTTTTTTACGTCCTTGTAAAAGAGGTCTCGCCCGATCCCTCAAATATCCATGCAAATAGTGGTGGACAGGAAAATTTGTGACGTCACAAAGCTAACCAGACAACTCCCTTGACGTCCTGTAACTTTGTCAGGGAAATCGGTGGAGGAAGAGTTAAAGTTGAATGTCCTAGCAAAAAGCACAACTTGCGGCGCTCCTAACCGCCGTGTAGGGAAGCTGTAGCATGGACAAGGCAATTACCTCTTTATATATGGGGACAGGGAGTTCGGGACGCCCGGAAGTTTCCTGAGCATGTCAATGTGCCAGTCAGGAAGTAGACTGGAGTGGTTTGTGCGTATTTGGAATGTGTGTTCATAGCGGGTTGACACGAACGAAGAGAAGAAGCGATCTGTACTTCCGGAAACGGTTTTTCCCCCTGCACTCATCGTTTTATAACTATATTACGCACCTTATAGCATTGACCGAATCCACATTACTCTAATTCGTTAATAAACACTGTGGCAGTACGGCAGTCATTTGGCTTGTAACGTTACTCGAATCCAGGTAGCTCTAGTAAATTGATTTAGAGTGCAATCTCGCTAAATGACAGAACACTATTCGCTATATCCAAACCTGGTTGTATCGTACGGTTTTAGTGCCATTGGCATAACTCAGGACCTATCAACTTTCACAGTAGACGGTAGTTCATTACAGCGAGATCCTGTTTTATTTACAACCAAATACTTCAATTTTCTAATAACGTTGCCTGGATCCAAGTACTTGTATAATTTATAATTTAATTAATATTTTTTTCGCGGCGTTGCTTACACGGATACCCAGTTTTCACAATATCGGGAGTTGATCTTATGGTCTCGGGCGCATTTTTCTTTTGTGGGAGGTTCGGGGGCGCTTCGAGAACTTGTTTGCGTTTGTCCCCTTCCTTCCCGTTGCTTCTGTATTGACTGACTCGAGGAACATCAGATTTCCGTCGTGGTTAATTAAGAGTGGGAGGGAAGCAAGTACGTGGGAACGAGAAAAAAAGCAATACGCCGTAAGACTATCGTGCTTGTTTCATAATCTCCCGATGCCACATTTTGCCGCAATGTGGCCCCATTCGATTTGATGGCAGGTGTCAACAAGTGAAGGATTAGGTAAGCCTTGTTTTCCTCGGGTGTTCATTTGAGCACGTGTTCTGGCGCTCGGGGATAGAGGAACCACTTTATTAAACAAGCAAGCGAATCAGCCAATTTCAGGGCGGGGAAAAAGAGAACAAACATAAGCTTTGAGTGGGAGAAACTGCGAGAGCGTGATTTTCTAGGTACAGCTCTGTATAAAGAGATTCCCCGTCGCCGAGGCGAAGAGAAACGCGAGATCCTGGCACACGCTTGAGCCGGAATGGATAGATGAAGACATGTCCAAGAATCCCCAGGAAATCATCTCCTGGGAGATAAAGCACGAAGACGACCCCCTTTAACCGAGGACACATGGACAAGCTGGTCGATAAGGGTTCTCCTATGGAGGATCACATCTCGGTGCGTCTTTCTTGCAACCTCAACCAAGGACATATATTAAGTCAAGAAAAGGTTAGGGGACGGTTGGCCAGACCGCAAGAAGATTGCCATTCTCCCAGAAAAGCTTTAATGCCACGGTTGTCGTATATGTGCTGAAATTTCGCGCGCTTTTTCTAGTGCCTCGAAAAATGGACAGTGAAACCCCGATTACGGAAACTCCCAATTACGTTAACCGCTGTGACAGCATTGCTAGGAAGGGCATTTTTACGTTACTTCCATCAAGAAGAAATATTCAAGTGCAAAAAAATGCGTCTTTCAGCCTTATTTTGTAATGAAAATTTCTATCATATTTGAGTGTACTACACACGTGGAGTCGATTTTGTCAATCCCCGCTCCTCCACGACTCTTAGAAAAACTCATAGCTCTTCTGTATGGAGCATGAAGCATGAAGTTTTAGAAAGAGTAGTTTTTACCTTTTTGTAGATGGAAAGCGTTTAACAAATCGGAGCACAATTCGTCAACATAGAGGGTTTCCTTTAACGACCTAAATTGCCCACGCTATTTAAAAAAAAATCCTTTTTTAATAAAAAATATTATAAAATAAGTTTTTAATAATTATGAAAATGAACTTCGATTACAGTGTGAGTACAGAATTTTAATATTTGAGTAGAAAACTATAAACTACAAAGTTTCGAAAAATAATGTACTTGAAAGTCATGAAAGAAAGAACGTAATAAGCAAGGATGATTTCCAAATCTCAAACTCGCCAGCGTTTTCTTGTATTTGCAAACGTTGGCTTGGTAAGGTTTTGATATGGGTGTCCTGCTACATATCAAGTGCACCGTTAAGAAATTTAACTGATTTTTTTTCCGCCCTAAAGAAGCATGCTATTGGACTGTTGGTAAAAAGTACTTAAATAGTTATCGGGATGTTGTGGGCCGACGAAAGAAAGGGTACAGTTTCTTTAAATAGAAAAGTTAACACGCTTTAGCAGTTAGGTGCGTTTTCATGGCGAGATCCAATCTGCAGAAGTACCAGCTTCATTCCAGGCTGAAAGTGATTGGAAGGAAATATGACGAACGTCGGCAAAGGTTGGGCTGTCAGGCTAAGAAATTCTTTCGATAGTTCATATGCGTGCCTTGCAAACGCCCATGCACATGAAAATAGCTATGCTGCTAACGTACACCAAGGTTGTCTATGACGATAAGCAGGTTAGTTAGTTGTGGTGTCAGCCAGTGTACCAGGATGCAAGCAAATTTATTTTTAGTTGAAGTCGATGCTAAGAATGGAATTTTGTGGGACGACGGTGTGCCTGTGCATGACAATAGAAACTTCGAAGATCGCAGCTGAGAGAAAAGAGTTTTAATGAATCTATAACCCTTTCTGAAATACGTGTTCTCTGTGATACACATTAAGCGAGCGTATTGCTGAGAGGCTCCCTTCGTTTGAGCTGTGAAAATGGAATTAATAGTTACAAAGAGTTTTTATTCAGTTTCCTCCTGCCTGGCTGCCATTGCGTGAGTTCTACCTACTCAGAGTAACTCCTACGGGGAAGAAGATTGGGGTGTGAGAGATAATTGCGGGTCGTTGTGCTATCTTATCACCTATTTTGTCGCTTTAGTGTGAACCAAGAGCCACATGGGATCAAGTGTCCCATCCCTTTATACTCTTGTTCCGTTTTCATTCCCATACTGACATGTTACTTCATGTTAACGCCTGACAGGAGAACGGATGTTAAAAGAAGAACCACGAAAGTTTCGGATTTCGGATTCACATTCGTAGAACATACTCCTTTGCTCGTTCGTTGCATCGAGATGGTCCTTGGTGGTTCACGGTGGGGTTACAAGATATATATAAAACTATAACTTGAGTAACGGCCGGAACTTTTTGGGGGTGAGAATGTTGAGATTTTTTTTGCTGCACAGTATTTCTCTAGCATTGTTGCGAATTCTTTCCTGCTTAATGTGCTTTGAATGCATATCAAGAAATTTAAGACTTTCCGAAAGCCTGTACTCTACCTCGGTAATTGATTAAAGAGATTTTTCATTTGTTTCTGAGAAGTTAAAAGATTCACTAAAATAACTATCTTCATAACAAAGCGCTCTTTTATCGCCCAAAAGAGGAGACAAAGCTCAACTGTTAATTTCTTTTTTAAAAAAGTCAACCCTTTAGTTCTCGACGCTTGACATTTTGTTTTAGCCTTTCTGGCACGGCAAGATGCGGAGAACAAATTAGCAAATAAGGCATGCCCAGTTCTTCCTTTAAGTATAGAGTTTAGGAAGCACAGTAATTGCATAGTATTACTTCAGCAAGAAGCTTTACCATTCTCTTTGTGTTTTTATGCAATTTGTCAAAGTAAAAGCAAATACTGTAATTTGAAAAGCTTTGCTTGGTGGGGAAAGGATGTAACGAATTTTCATTTTTAGCTAATAGTGTAAGGCAAAATTTTGAGCTTTGCTTGAGTGCGACTTGTGCGTGTAGGCCTTTTGTTACTTGGTTATGATAAGCTTTTCACAGGCAGACGAAATTAATTGTCCATTACGTACATTGAGTATAAACAGGTGTAATTAGAAGTCTGAAATTCGTGTATCCAAGTGACCACGGAAGAACGTGTCATTTGGAGAAATTTCAGGAGCAAACAAAACTCCTGACCTCCGAAAACGTAAATGCCAGTCCGAGGGGAGACAGTTGCGCGCGCTGGAACCAGTGGTTTTGCTAACGTTCGGGCGCTGATGCTCGTTGTGTCTGTCAGCCTCCGCGTTGCGTTCGGAAGGGTTCGAAGTTCTGCGTTGTGTGTGTCCACAACAGCACGAGCGAAGCTCTCTAAAGCTTTTTCAGAGAACGATTGGTCCGTGTGGACACGGAACCACAGTTCAGTTTTGATACAGAGCCCAAACAGATCGTGAAGGACTTGCCGTTATCAATTTACCCGTATTAGCCCGCGCTGGTAGGAACAAGAGCTCTTTCTGGACACGAAAGTGGGCGTTTCTGGATTTGTAACTAAGGTGGATAAAGTTGAAGACCTGTCATGCAACAGCACCACTAATCCCCCTAAATCAGTATCCAATCTGTAGTGGAGGAATATCTAGTGTGTGTGGTGCGTATGTTGCGCCTGGCTCTCGAAGAAAAGCTGGCCGGTCGAACATCGTGCGGAGAACTCGCTAGCGATAAGAGAACAGGAGACATGGACAAAGGCAAAGCATGAGGGCCTTTTTCATACAGACTTTCAGTTGCTTGCGAGAAGTTATTGATCACAAAAGGGAACTGGGGAATAAGTCTAGTGGCCTGAATGGTCACATGTAGTTGATACAACTACCCCGACCTCCTATCCACACTGGGTTCGCTAGACGTCATAGTGTCTTTCCGAATCTCAAAAACTACGGGTTCCGGGGCTGTGCCACGTGTGAGCTGTGTCCATCACCAGCGACGTTCCGGCAGCTTAGGAGATGGTGATTCCTAGTGAAACGTAAACAGTTTGGAAAAGCTCCACGGGAATCCTGTTCTCTTTTAAGTTTTGTTGGTGCTGTAAAACCGCAGACGCAAAACAGCAAAATAGTACGGAACGACAACAAGAAAGGAAACGCTGTTACGTTGGATCTCGAGTGGAGGAAATACTAAAAAGGGGAAATTGCTATTATTTGATAATCGCAGTATTTCATTTGTGGAACTCCATCTCGTCCTGAGCCTGTTGCACACTCAAAGTCTTTATGGCAAGACATTAGGAAGTTCTAACAAAGTCGCAGCAGCGGCCGATCTTTCTTTGTTTTTTCCCTTGGTAGGGATAGATAATATTGTTCGTCGTAAACCGTGAAAAAGGAACCCAAACTTGGTGACGTTTCGGTGGTGGTGAAAGGGAGTTAGTATTCTGGTAACTGTGGAGGATTGTGACCTCGTAGCCCGTAACGAAGTTGGTACGAGTCGTGGAGCGGGAATGTGTGTGCCGCTGCATGTAACGACTTTGGGAGTCAACATGAATAGAAAGCATTTTTGACCCGGGAAAGGCTCGAACTTCAACCCCGAACCGTATAGACCGTAGCCCGCGCAATTGTCAACAGGAAAAGGATTGGGGAGGAGGAAGCGGCGAGGTTTTCGGCTGTCTCGTAGTTGTTGCTGCGCTTGCTGCATGTGAAGGCGCATATGCAAGACGGCAACGAGCGAAACCCATGCCAAGTCCTGATGGTGCATATTTGTGTTTGATAAGCTTATCATCAACGTGCGCCGGGTCCAGCCTGGGCTTATGTGCTCTTTACGTACGTGGCAGTTTCACCACAATCAAGCCCTGTTTTACTTAAACACTGTTATCCGCCTACCAATCTTATCACAAAGAGGGATTTTTCTCTCGTTATCAGCTTTTGTCTCGAAAACTAGTGGAGTCGGTGTAGAAAGTCCGGCCAAAGGGGCATATTGCCTTCATTTTCTTGTCAAATAAAGAGCACGGTGGACAGAAACCCTACGTTGTGACAACGCCTGTGGTGAGACAGAAAAGAAAATCGTGTTTCAACTAGAAGGCAAGTCGCAGTGAACAGGTCAAGTTGTTGGATCTCACCCCGCGAAAAAGCATTAGCACTGTAAAGTTAAGTTGGCAACACGAAGACCTGAAATTTTGCTAGGTCCGTCGCTGTGTCGTATTCGCGAAAAAAAGAGAGAAGTTATTGTCACTTGAAACGGTTACTTTTACTCGTTCAGTTAAATTGGATAGAGGAGCAGAGTGCGTGGACCAGTGCCAAAAAAGTCAGTGATTGACCATGAGTGAAAACGGTTTGAAATTTGAAACCATGGAAGTGCTCAATTCTTTGAATGCCCTAGCCGGCAAAATATCGCCACAGAACCGAGAGGATTCCTTGTCCGGTAACTCACCTGGCGACGATTCACCTAACGGCAGCAATCCCATAAGGCAAGTTTTTTTTTCGGACCCCAACACCTTGGCACCTTTCTTGGGTTGTCACGATTGGGGATTAATTCAAATCTTGTGAACAATTTGGTCTATTTTTTATGCCCTTCTCCAGCTCAAAGTGTGCGAGTATAGTGTGCTTTCCTTCAACCTAACTCGTCGTGTAAAATCTGGGTACGCTGCTCGACCCATTAGGTAAAATAACAGGCATTTTGCTCTGTTCCGGCATACCCGCAACATGCAGATCCCAATTATCGCGTGTTTGTTTGGTCCCGTAAAGTTGTAGAATAACGAGCCGAACTTAGATGCTGGGTGGAGGAGGGAGCATTATTCTAAATTGTAACCCCTTTGGTAAATCCTTAACTTGATCAAATTACCAGATACGCCCCCCACCCCCTTCCCAGTTTTCAAACCTGATCCCTTTAAACTTTGGTGAGTTGCAAGTTTGTAACTAGTTCTAGTCTGGGGAGGTCAAGAAAAGTCTGCATGGATCCCTTTTGGGCCAACGCAGGGTCAAAACTGCGTCCTAGGAATTTTCACGTGATATTAGAACGTTGGGTTGACGCATTAAGGATGAAGTGTTCACATCGACGCTGAAAAAGAAAGGTGTCGTAGCGCAAGGGGATTAGATAACTTGCCTAGAAACCCTAAGCTATCGAATGTAAAACTTGATCGTATGGACAACGCTTTGGAAAAGCACATGGGAGATTGTGATGGCTAGCTTGATAAATAGAACGTATATCGCATGATCCAACTCGGGGGAGAACGGTTATAGGAAAAAGGCTCAGGCCTTCTATCGTCGTCTACCGGAAACAGGCCAAAGGGAGCAATATCCTATGCAAATGGCAACCCTGGTTATACGCAACCCCGGTTGTTGGATTTGGCGGAACTTAGCCGTGTTAAAGCTTTGGTTGGTTGTTCAGAGAACTCCCCGTTTCCTTTTCCATTTATTAAAAGATAGCACTAATGCATGTTGGACTTTCACGGTGCCTTCTTGGATGATAGATGATAGCGAGCTATATTTCCGTGTGCTTGCCTAATTCTTTTTCTCTAAGTAATCATTCCTATCAATAATGATAAGGAGACGCTAGGGACTTGCTCTGTTGAAACCTCTCTGGAAAGGAATATTTTATTTGGGTAAATAATTAGGCAGCTAAAACCCCCTCGTTCAGGTCGAGCACGCAAATGTCAAACTCTAGTCTGGAAGCCAAAAAGCTTTTAATAGTGAAGAAAGCATGTCGATGAAATTTGGTTTTGGAAGATGAAATAGCTCGGAAAATCACGGAATAATGAAGTAGCACCTGGGGACAGAATGAGTACAGCTTATGGGTTAAAGGGCAGACTGGGGAATGCTTACCGGGGGGAGGGGAGGTGCATCCGCCCCGGAGTTGAGGAAGCGTTGCCATAACAACGTGATGTTGGTAGGAAAGACTGAGAGCGCCAGGGAGTTAGTTATTTTTGAATAAAGCGATTTAGTTAGAAGGAGAGAAGGAAGGCCGAGGCGAGGTTGATGGAGCTGTATTGGGTATCCAGGGGAGTCAACTTGTAATGGGAGAAACGAGATGTATTGATTTGCTCTCTGCTCCTATAAAGTTGCGAGCTGTGTGCGCTGGGGGGCTCGTAACTCCGGGAAGTCACAAGTCTGCGTCAGCATCGGCAGCAAAACTTTCAACAGGCTTGCAACTTTTTAGGGACACGTAAACTCGAGATCATCGGGGAGAAGGCAAGTTTCACTTTGTCAAATACAAGCGAATGGTTTCTAGTTGTGCGCTACGCCAACTTTGTTATGAATAATTCGGTAGATGGAACTTTTTTTCGGGAGACCTTTTTCTGCCTCGAGAATGCACTACGAGATCTCCAGGAGGCGGCAGTTGGCCATACAACTCGGTAACAAGCAGATGAAGTTCGTTTTTAAATTAGCTGAGAGTTGTGTGTTGGAAGGTTGTTCAATAGCACCAAGGGGGACGGGAAGCGCCGAGTGCTTAATGGGGAATGAAAGAAGACGGATTGCCATGGAAATGCACCGTTTCAATAAGGGGAAGTGAGCGTATATCAAGGAACGGGTTGGAGAAGAGCGAGAGGCTCTTGCCATAAGAATGGAGCGCAGAGAAGCTAATTTCGTAATGGCTGGCGGAACTTGGCTGATGAGTGTGGTTATTTTTATGCGTGTTTTATGTACTTTTTTCTTGGGTGCTTTAAGGTCGAGCCACTGATAATGTCATGACACTTGGACGATTTTTTATTTGAGGACTATATGGGGATTTGAACGTTATTATGTAGTTATATTTTAAGCTTTGGGGGTTGATGATAGTCGCTACGTTTCTCCGTGTAGTCCATGTTGTGAGTTAGTGTACGAATTGAAGATACAAGAGTGGAAGAGAAAATACAACTCAGAATTGATCCAATGATTTTACAATTATGTTATAAAAAAGACGACGTATAATAGTATTTTAATTATTTTTAATTATAGGAGTATTATGAACTCGGGGATGACGAAAATGGACCAGCCAGATCCTGATACCATCAAAATGTTTGTGGGCCAAGTTCCGAGATCTATGGATGAGAATGATTTGCGCAAGATGTTTGAAGAATTTGGCAGTGTCCACCAAGTCAACGTCTTGCGAGACAAAGTTACGGGCCAAAGTAAAGGTAAGCAGTAATCACACACTCCATTACGGGACGACCTCCTTTTTGAACTTGTTTCTTGTTTTCGAGTCAATTTAAAAGTAGTTGTACAAGGATTTATGCCCCGATCTTAAGAATAGAAAATAATCAGATACACAGAGATGAGGGCATTGAAACGGGAGCTGTTCAGTGTGTATCCACGCGTTTTGATCCGTGGGGATATAAAAGGGTCGTTTATTCGTAGTGCAGTGTTTAGCTAAAAGCGTGGTAGCTCCAAAACTGTTATAGACAGCTTTTAGACAAAATGGAGAGGCCCTGAAGCAGTAATTGTGCAAGTTGAGTTCGGCTGAAAGCTCCTTGCTGTCAAGATGAATGTCAGCTTCTCCAATGCCAGCGTCTAAAAATGGCGCCCGAGGACGTGAAGCTTTTCGGAAATTTCTGTTCAGTCAAGGCGCTAGGAGCTTATGACAATTTATCTTGCGTGAACGTTATAATCAAACATGTCCCAACGTAAGTTAACAACCTCAAACTGCTTGCGAGTGATTTAGCAGGTGACTGGGCATGCAACGAAGCAGAAACGAGTTTGGGAAAGGATGCACCTGCTTGACGTTTGCCAGTAGCTGCACTCGGTTGATACCTTCGACTGTTTTTCAGAGAGCAAGGTGGCGTGGAGGACAAACTAGGTATTTTTGGCTCGGGAGAAGCTTATATGAAAGGGCCCGCCTCCGACTCCGGGTTGACTGACTTCCCCTATTTTTAACGTCACTACCCATTTCAACCTGACATTTGAAGGCTCCCATTATGTATAAATGGACGGAGAGAAAAGTTCCCGCCTGATTGGGTGCTGCGTTCTTCGTTTGAGTGCTTCCGCATAGTCAGCAATTTTTTTTACGTCAGCATGCTTGGAAGAATGTCTTCCGAACCGAACCGCTTGCCAAGGCAAGCAATAAGATGCGATTCAAATTAAGAGATAAGGTACAGCGTTAAAATGCAAAAAGATAGATTTGTGCAGGTTTTTTGGCTCCAAGAGCATTGCCGTCAAACTTGTCGATGGATTTATTTTGTTGAGCTCGCATCTACAACCCAACGACACCCCAAAGGCATTCTTGTTCTGTCGGAGAAATAGCTTGTACCCGTATTCGAATTCCGGGGAAGTCAGGGCTGCGCCTCAATGAAATTATTCTCCGGTACATGGTGTGGTTAAGGGATGTAACGCGTGACCAGGCATGCCTACCCTAAGTTCGGTTAGGGACGACGTGCACAGGTTATCTAGATAAATAACAGTTCGCTGCCAGGATTCTTACCATAGCGCGCTATTTGAACTTGCCACGACTAATAATGCATTAGAAAGCAGGAACGGCGTCTCGTGGGCAACTAGTGAACAGTATTTGACCCAAAGTTGCTGTGCTTTAAGTATTCAGACATGTAATGGATTCAGAACGTTGTAGCATGGGATATTTACATTAAAAGCCAATTTCCGCGTTTATCTCGTAAAATTGTATGGGTTAATGTTATCTTGATTTTCTTCCAGTAAATCCACTCCCCCTTGCACAATATAGGAACAAAATACATAACTCAATAAAAAGACAATTATTCGACTAAGTAAAACATAGGTTCAGTGAAACACCTGTTTATATTTTTACAGTTTTTAAGTTCACGTTTATCACTTTAATTTCGGTTTAGTTATTAATTGTCATCCACACCTTTGTGTTGTAATCGCTATGTGGAAGTTCGTCTAGTTCGTTGCGTTTTGTCTACCTTTTAAGTATAGTCGTAAGCTCAAACAAGTAGAAAAAGAACGTGATAATCATTGAAGTGAAACTAAAAGCTTTGGAACGTATTGGTAATTAAGAACCAGTCAGACGGATAGGTAGTGAATTGAATAAGGACTAAACAATAAAAGATTGGCTAGATTAAAATCGAAGACCAGTAACTACGTTTCTTGACTACATTAAATAGATGTATCCAGTAATTACATGTATAGTACACATCAGTTTACATTTGGTGCAAGCTTCGTTTAACCTGCCTTCCTTCTTTAACAAGTCGCCGTTGTAAGTCATAATTTCCATAACAATTTCATACCATATCGGATTTCTTTTGCCCGTTGTAGACAGAACATAGCATGATACTCATAAGATGGTGTAAGAAATCTTAAACAATGTACTTTATACCCAGCTGAGTAAATAAATGTTGAATAAACATAAATGTAGACCTGCAATAATAAATACTTTAATTTTTATTTACCACGTATAACGGCTATTTCTTTAATTAATCGGCGTTCCGTTTATCCAACTTACGGTCAAATTCCGTAGACGTTGGCAAAAGGACTTCTTTTAAATTTTTTTTTAACCTTCTCATGATCTGTTAACGCTCTTTGTGCGATTTTTCTGATTATCCGGCTTTCTCGGTATTCGGTATCGGCTCCTTTCTAGTACCTGTCATGAAAATGAGCTTCTGTACTTTTACCGCGTAAGAGTTTACGGGAAACGAACGAACTGGGACCTACTGGTGCCTAAGCTTCGACTAAGTTTGTAAAGTTAGGACAGTTTCCCGATGGCCAAGTTGAAGCAGTGTAAAACCAAGGACTGTAGAAGCGATGTGGACTGGGTCCATCCCTTTGCCAGTCGTCGCGTCTATTTCCCTTGTGACCACTTGCGCTCCCAACCCCGTCGTAAGCTCTGGGGCATTGGAGAAAAGATGTGTTTTCTTTCCCTTTGTGGTTTTCCAAAGATTTGGACGGACTTCGTTTTTATCTCAGAGGACGCAGAAGGAATCAACTAAAATAGGTTTAGAAAAAAATCTTTTTATTGGAAAACTAGCTTTCTCGCCTTCCAATGAATTGCGAGTGTCAAAGCTCCTTCCTCTGCACTTAAAGGGAGCCAGTAATTCATTAGCGAGCTTTGCATTACCGAGCTGAACAGTTCCTCTGTCATTAGTGTTTACTACTTCAATATAATGCTGCATGCAACTAGATCATTAACCGAGGTCTGAGCGAACGATATTATGAACCCGAGATGATAAAAGTCTTAGTGCTGCTCTCATACAGTAGCACCCTTAATCTTGAAAACAGGATGGTCGTTCTGTTTCCGCGGAAATCCCCGGCTTACGCCAGACGTAGTAAACCTCGGATCAGCCTGCTGGGCTCCCTTTTTCGTTTTCAGGGCTTACTGGTAGGGTCAAGCGAACTCGAGGGTGCTTTGTCAGGTTTGGGGCTAGTAGTATATAACCTGTGTCGAAGGGTCACTAAGAAGCTTCCATTGAGGGATACCAAGATTGAATCGAAGCCAGTTTGAGCTTCACCCCCTTTCGAAGATTCTGGAGCATTGATTAGCTTGGCGATAACGGTCTGACGCCCCAATGCGGGACTGCCGAAGAATGATGGAAAAACCAGGCAATTTAATTTAGGTCGCTGAGGTGGTAGAAGTACTGAGACGTAAAAAAAGAAAGGTTTTCATTACGAGGAAACCGGGGAGCAAACGGCCGCTTTTGGTAACGTCTTTACAGGAGAATGGCGCCGTATCTCTGAAATGGGTGGTCAGTTAATGGCAAGTCTTCTCGGGAGTAGTTGAAATTAGTTGCGGCCTTCCTAAACCACGGTATCGCGAGAAAGTAGTAAATATGTTGCGGAATCGTGGTGGCAAGTGGAACGAAATGAGTCACGCCTTTTTGTCGACTGAAGCGTTCTTTTCAGAAATAAAGATTTTTTTTTTTGGGGGGGGGGGGCAAGCAAGTGTGGATTAACTGTCAGGAAATCTTGTTTGAACGAGCAAAAATTTCTGCATGCTCCGCGCATAGCCCAGATAAGTAAAACCCACATTGTTGTATGGTACAACTTAGTCTTTAACCAGACACGGTTTTATTGTCAGTTGGAGTCGCAAGTACCTCTGTTATTAGTACTTGAACTTCTATAAAGTTAAAGCTGAGAAAAAGTGTGCGTAGACAGTAAAATTGTGCTAATAGTAAAAATCTTGTGAAAGGAATCTTGGCATCTGCCGGCTCATCCAGGGAACAGAAAACAATTCGGTATTCATGAAGTTTGTTAAAAAAGACGCTTTTATCCGTGCATTTACATGACACTGTACCTTGCAACCTATCTACTGTAGCAGACAGCTGGTTAATAAACAATTCGGAATAACGAGGTTTTTCTGTACATCCTGAGCTTAACGGTAGTTACAGTACAGCGAGAAAATGCAATAAAAACTCACCATAATGAAACACATATGGAACAATAAATTGTTCGAGCATTCGTTTGCTCACGCAAGCGGTAACGTTGAATGTTAGAAATGCTTCCTTGAAAATCAAAATGTAACATTAATCCATCTAGGCGGATAGTATATAACTCACAATATTTTATGTGATATATTTTGATTTAGGCCGCGAATAATGTGATTCTGTGCCCTGTTTTGAAGGGTAATAATTCATAAATTTCGGCAGTGCATTTTTCTTCTTTAACTGCAATGTGTGCGTTTAGTTTGACAGCGCAACTTACCACGGCAACTGCCTCGTCATAGGCATCATCGTTATGCTGTGTAATGTTACAGCAATTTCCGTGTCATGCGCCATCATGAGGCTACTAAAATTGCACATGTTAAAGCGTACAGGGACTAAAATTCTTTTGTTTAGCACAGTAGAGTCTCGTTATACCAGACGCTTTTCTCTGTACATTACTTAATAGGGACCTTACAGAATTTATCTATAGTATCCAGCAGTTCTTTGTTAAAAAAATGTTATAACAAGATTCTGATAATATAAGTGATTCTCAAGGTTCAAATCCCATCGAGTGCCTCCCGTAATTGGCCGTTTATTTTGCAAATGCAGTTGGTTAAACTAGTACATAATAGGATTTGTCTTATTTGTATGGCATAGAAATTTATTTACAGGATAGTATGAATGTTATTACAGTATATGCGAACACCTCGAATCAACGCTTTTCCTAATCCATCCAATCAAATCAGGGATGATCGTCCAGACGGGACCTCTTAACCTTTTCCGTAGTAGACGTACGTAATTCGTTATGGGCAGCGTTCGTTATGGGAAATGTTAACGTAATTCTATTCACCTTGTAATGCGTAATTTCACTAGTTTGTGAAACGGTAAGGATGCGTATTTTCTTTTGCGAGCTTATTCGTTTAGCGTAGTCGGAGGCGCCGTATAGTTTGTACTTTAGCCCATTAAACCTCCAAAGCCCTTGGAATATGAAGCCAGAATTGCACGCCCCTTAGTAGAGCTTTAATTAGCGTATGTTGTTTGCTTGTACTTACGTCTCGTGCAGAATGTATTGAAACATGATGCTTAGATGCTGGGAAAATGGTAGTATACAAAACGTCAAAGCAACAGCGACTAAAAGGAGAGCTGAATTCGGTTATGGACCGGGGAAAATCGATCAGATATTCACAGGCTTGTGAAAAGAATATCTCGAAATTGAGAAAAAATTCAGGTTACACCATGAAGAAAACTTGCGAGGTGATTACATAATTGCAATTGCGAGCGGTTCCTACGCGCTAACTCGGTTACACAGAAAATTTTTATTTTTCATTTGTGGAATTCATACCGAAAGAATACTTAGCGTTTAATTTAGTATTACCAACTAGTTCCCGTTTCTCTCCGTGAGTTGTGACTAAGAGAACTCCACCGTGTGGGGGAAATTACATGCATAAAATTATTCTACCAATACGTTGTTTACTGGTTACGATAAAATGGTCGGAGTGACAAAAAGCCATCTTAGGGAGCTTTTTATAGATTTTCAGTAGGAATTTAGTATATTAGGTAACTCCTGCTCGCATTGTTGTCAAGTGCGAAGGATGCCGAACGAAACCAACTCCCGTCTCACTAATTGTTGTTCCTATCGTTCGAGAATTATTATGTGGCAAAATTGACAATCCTGTTGCTTTCTTTTCATCATTATACAAATGTTAGGTTTCAGTCAATTTACTTGTTTTCTAAGGTTCTTCAAAGGCAAAAATTAAGTCTAAGAGAAAAATACCATACCGTCGTCTCATGTTTGACTAAATAGCTTAATTTCTTTTCTTTTATATCTTGTTTTATCGCGTTGTTGTTGACAGGTTGCTGTTTTGTCACGTTCTACAAGCGAAAGGACGCGCTGGAAGCTCAGAATGCAATGCACAATATCAAAACGTTACCCGGAGTAAGTTTTTTGTTTCCTTTGCTTCACTTTACCTTTCTTTTTCGCTCCCAAAGTTGTTATATGCTGCTTTTCATACACTTGAAGGAGCTGTTGTGGTGTGCCGTGTTTTGTTGGATGTAGTTTATTTGGGCGCCCTGCCTTCGGGACGTTTCTTATAGCTCGATCCAAATTTTTTCCCTTTATTCTTTTTTTTTTCTGGGTTACTCCCACCCATTTTAACGTAAGAAAAGAAGTGTGTGCTCGTGATTCACAGAAGACACAGCGAACTTCCCCTGGTGTTTTACTTTCAAGATAAATTTTCTCACCCGAGCGTCACATGACAACGTCGTTTGCCAGCGTCCCTCCAAGCATTGTACTGGCTATAAAATGAAAGCTTACGTGAAAGAGCAAAACTAGCAATTTCCTACCCTGAAGAAATTCAGATCTAGAATGAGCCAAACAGTAGCATGTGAATCTGTGGGCAAGGCATTTGCTGTAGAAAAGAAGTCCGCAAGTCCAGATTGCAGGATATATTCTTGCACTTCGTACGATAAGCGTCGTACTGGGCTTTAGTCTTTATCGACGTAGTCTTTTGTGGAAGCTTTTTTCTTTCGGTTGCATTGACATGAGTAATAGCCTTATTTATTTGCAGATGCACCATCCTATCCAGATGAAGCCAGCGGATAGCGAGAACAGAAATGGTAAGCCTTTTTTCACTCTCTTTTTCTGCACGGCATATCTTTAGAAAAATGCCAGACGTGTACTGTATGAAATTCTCATGATTTCTGTCCATTGCTAGAGCGGAAGCTTTTCGTGGGCATGTTGTCGAAGAAATTCTCCGAGAATGACGTCCGAATGATGTTCAGCTCCTTCGGAACTATTGAAGAATGCACAGTACTGAGAGACGTCAATGGCCAAAGCAAAGGTAATGGATTACTTTTTTAGTAACGTTTTATCTAGTTCTTGGAAGGATCTCCCTCGTGTATTCGTTTCCCCACCCGTCTAAACAAGCCTGTATTTGAGTCTACAAGCACTACATCTTCCCCAGCAAACAAAAATACGAAAGTTTTCCCCGAGTATGATCCTTTATTCTTTGTTCGTGTTTCTCAGCGGTACTGTTCTGCGTATCTCTGTACCCTCTCTTTATCGAATGTTATGTCTTCCATGCGATCTCGGAACAAAAGCCCCAATCACTTTGCGAGTATTGATTGGCGTTTTGTTTGCGTTCGGTGGTTCGGTTGGAAACGGGTCCCGTCTGCCCCTTCTCTACACTGTGTACTTTACCGTTTCCTGTATGGATTCGATATAAAAGGACTCTTAACGACTTCGAAACAATGCAGGAAAACAAAAAAAGCTTGCATAGTGTTGTCGTTCAGCAATATCTCGCTATCATTTGGCATTAGTTAACCCTGCCGGAATTGCGAAACTAGGGCGTCAAAGGAAAATAAAAACGAGCAGAAACGTGGTTATAGGAGCTCTCCGTTTAGGAGCGTGATAAGAGCTCTCCGTTTAGTTTTCCTCCCTATCCCCAACTTTATAGAAAGATTTAAGCTATTACAGGTTGGGCGAGTAGCTAAAGACGAAAAGGCAAGGCAAAGCCAGGTATAAAAACGTTCGCTTCACGTGTACAGTGCGCGGTATAGCAGAGATCGATAGCGAAAGAAAAAGTTTCGGCAGAAAAGTTAAGTTCGGTCCAAGTTGCCGCAAGTCCACAGGTGCAGTTTTCGACAGTATTTTGTCACCAATGGGAACAGCCCACGTAAGGTTTCCCTGCGTGTTTGCTAACACTTCCGTGACTTAAATCTTCACTGTTTTGTGTTGAAATAACTTTTTCTTCTTTGCATATCTGACAGCAATGGTCATGTCTTTAGCCTTTTTACGAATTGTAGCGTTTTCGATCTTACCGTGGCGCTCTTTAGAATATGGAAGAAAATTTCACTGCGTAAATTAAATTGTGCATCCTGTGGTGCGGCTTATAGGTCTTCTAGGAATATGTGTGAAGAAGTATATGTGAGATCTAATCCTTTTTTAAAATATAGAGCAGTAGTGCACCGCGCTTACTACAGATGCACAGAAAGCGACTGGCGGTCAGCGAAGAATTATGACCACGAACATCGACCGTGACACTCAAGGAAGCGGAGAAAATGCCTCCAAACTATTTTATGATTAGCTGGGTGGTTTAGCTGATTTATTAATCGGGGATCAGACTGGTAATGCCGTCTAACTGGCAGGACTTTTGTTTGTCGGAGAAAAGAAGAACGAGATTTTGATGAAGCGTTACCTTAGCAGGAGCGAAGTATTGATCAGACTTGAATGAGAAGCATCCGAGATTTATGAGTGAAGTTTGAATTCGCTATAGAGAATATTGTAAGGAAAGTAGGGGAAAGGTATTTAGCGATGCGGTACGCCTGCGAGGTAGTGCTACAAGAGGCGAGAAGGAGGGAGTGTAAATGGATACGCTTTACCATTAAACATGTGTTTTATTGAAAATGGCGGAACAAATTGTTGTGCCTCGTGAGCACTTTACACCCAAGTGTTTGATTACAACAAGGGTATTGCAAGATTTTTTTCGACGCTTTCTACGGACCACCGTAAATCGTGTTCCCTTGTCATTGAATTTATCGTGTGTAGGCATTGTTACGCGTGTGCATGCTTCTATTTCGTGCGGTTTTGGCAACACTTTTTTTCAGAACCCTGTGTGTTGTAGGTTGTGCGTTCGTAACGTATGCGTCCAGACAGTCTGCCATCAACGCCATTAAGGCCGTTCACCATTCACAGACGATGGAGGTAGTGGAACTTGTCAAATCTTTATTTTTCTTGTTAAAGCACTTGTGACTTGAGCACCAAAAGCTAATGACTGCCCCCTTGACAATGGTTTGCATTTACAGGGCTGCTCATCACCCATGGTGGTTAAATTTGCGGACACTCAAAAAGAAAAGGACCAAAAACGATTTCAACAAGCAGCTGCTGGTTTATGGAACATTGGCGGATTGGGTGTCAACCCATTAGGCACGCAATACTTATCTGTAAGCATATCTCCTTTTATACACTCAAAGCACTGCAGTGCTAGCCAGTACTGTTAACTGTTGATATATTTTACGATTATAATGCAGTTGTAGGTAATATAAAATAGGTTGAGTTACATTTATGTTCCGTTTATTTTTCTCCGAAAAATGGAGATAGACGATAAGAAAATGAAACGCTGTTTACGGAAGGAAGTTCCCGAAAATAAATTACAGCTATTAAAGCTGTGAGATATTTTATAAAGGTAGACATTTTGTAGTTTAGTTAGTTTCAGCTAGATAGTTATAAAGTTGATGGGATTTGTATCAGCAGTTCATTATCATTTTCAGCTGTATTCTTATAAAGGAGAATACAGTTAGCGAACTTACAGTCGACAGTGTAATTCAGTTTCAGTTACAATTTTGTAATAACTCTTCTTTGTTATTCCTAGTGTATGTGAACCGTCAGTATTCAGGCTTGCAACATTTTGTTAAACATTGTAGAGGGCCTAAAAATGTTTGAAAAAAAGTTTTCAATACGAGTTGAAGTCGTAAAAGCAATGGAAATTTAATCGGTTACTTCAGATGCTTAATTGCGAACCAATTACGTTCTCTGAAGCATAGTCTTCTATTAGCATTACGTTCAAAATGGATATAAAATCGAATGATTACCGTTTTCTTTTAATTGCACAAAGCTGTATACGAGGTATTTCTTTTAAAACTGTTTACAGACGGCCGACATTGCGTTTACGTGTCGCCATCTTCGGCAGCCCAGCTGAGGTATAGTTAAGCAAGTTCACAAAGGGTGGCTCGAATAATCGTTCAATGGAGTGGAAAGACTAGATCTAGACAAGAAGAGTAAACTAATATCGTGACATTCGAATAGTTTTAGCCATGCTATTGCAACGTGTGCAACAGGTGTTGACAGTTAGTGAGGAATTTATTGTGAAATTCGCAAGCTGTTACGCAGTCGTTCAGAGCAACCTTTCGACAATTTTAGGATAAATTCCCGAAAAATATGAATCAACGCTGTATCGTAAAAAGATTTCGCTGCCGAATAGCTTTGCTAACGTATAACCAAGGGACCATTCAGGGTCGAAGAAAAACCCGAGTGAAGCTCTTGTGGCGTGAAGCAGATAGTTCAAGTGAGCATGATGGGCGAAAAGTCCATTAAGTTTTCCTAGGTACAAGCTATAGAGAACAGTAGTTGCGTTTTTAGTTTTTTAATATTCCTATACTGTTTCAAAGATGTCTATCAAACTCGTAGTGTAAGAAACTGTATGTAGAACAAAGCGCGAAAGGTAATAATAATTATTGTGGAGTGGGCTAATTATTATACATTTTAAAAATAATTTTGTCAACTCAAAATGGCCCGAGAAGCGGTTCTGATAATGTTTCTGTAGCAATGTAAACGGAATAACCTGTTGGGGTAGTTCGCTAATAGTTACTAGAAAGTCTGCTAGTCATTTGAAGGTTAAACGAGTAATGATGACCAGTCTGTTGTGTTTCACTGTGCACAGAGCCACAGAATTGTTACGTTTCTCAGAACCGTAGCTTTTTCCTTTGTGTTGATCTACCTTTACATTTCCATAGAAACAAATTTACGCTTGCTTGTGCGTAAGTCTACATTGGTTCACGCAATGTTAGTTCAAAGCTGCCGTATAGTAAAGTATCACTTTAGCATTATAAAATAAATCTTAGAATTCCAGCCAACTCTGCGTCAAATTTTGTTTTTCGCATGCGTTGCTACAATCCTGTAGAGGACGAGATCTCCCAAACGTTTCCGAAAGAAAATGCATAACCAACTCTTCGCGTTGTTATCGATTTTCATATACCTGTCGATCGCTTTTGAAAGAGGGGAGGAAAACAAGACAGCTTTTAGGGTTGAAAATAGTTTATAACCTCGTTATAAGTTGTCTCCCCAACGCTGTTCTTAGTTAATTGCTTTGCCAAGGAAATGTTCATAGATCTTGTTTAACTTAATGCTACGCTCGCTTTTATATTTAGTATGGTCAAAAAAAGTTATACATAAGAGTTACCTTCTTTTTGTTCTTTTTGCGGTAGACCACTACAACTGCGCCGAATAACTTGGCCGCCTTGTCCAACTTGCAGCAATTGGGCGGACTTGGAGCGTTAGGTGTACAGCAACTCTTGGCTGCCTCCTCCCAGGGTACCGGTAAGTAGTACTGAATTGCCATTTGTGATTGGTTACTACCAATTTCATGACTAATTTATTTCTGTTTTCATTAGGTTTACAAAATCTGGCCACATTACAGAATTCAGCAGGAGGTTTGAGTTTGAGCGGGTCATCCACAGGAACTCAAGGCTCCGATCTTAGTTCGACAAATTTGCAAAGTTTGACAGCTTTGGCAAACTTTTCAGCCAATTCAAGTAACCTTTCATTGTCACTCTCCCATTACCTTGTTGTTTTATTTGCATATGTATTTGGTTATAATTTTACTTACGTATTTATTTAGTTAATTATTACTGCCTTTTTTATTTCGTATTTTTTTAATATTTTTTTTTTTATACTTTATTTAACTTTTTCGTTACTTTATATCGTATTTGTACTTATATTAGAATTTTTATTTTCTTCTTAGGCATCAATGCCATGAACATGCAAAATTTAGCGGCTTTAGCGGCAATGGCCGGTAGTAACAACGGAACCCTGACGCCCATGTCTACAGGTAATTCAAATTACGCAGTTGTTACTATGTTGACAATGCTGCGTCGAAAGAGCTTCCAACTCTGAACTTCATGAAAATGGTAGGGAATTTGTCTGATGGTGGGGGTTGTGCATGTTTGGCGTAGAAAACTAAAACTTGATACGTTGTATAGTCTTAACACGTGCGTTACTTTATTATAGCACTTAACCTTAGGCAATTTTGCTTAATAATCCTAACAAGGTTTCTGTTTGAGTCGCTATGGGGAACTTTTCTAACAAAAACATTTCACTCCCAAATTTCCTTGCGTGAGTCATTCCTTGGTTTTGTACAGTATCGATAAACCGAGGTTCGACTAATTAAAAGCATGCACGAAACTCTTAGAAAGTGTTCCACCAAGTGAGCAGAAAATCAAGTTTTTCAAATTTAAAAGAAAAATCGTTAAGTTCCTCCCGAGTTGCGAAGGTATTTAAGTATGAGTGGTTTCATGAGAAAGATTGACGATTTGGTGTTGGGTAGTAGTTGAAGCTTCAAATTTGAACTTGTGCGTCGTAATTTTTGCCGACCAAGTATTAATTCTGCCCCTTTCACCTGTTTGTTTACTCAAAGTCTGTATTTCTCACACCTAGCGTAATTTGTTATTTTTTTCTTCATTCTGCCTTGGTCCTGTTTGCGGCACGGTGTGATTCGGTTCGTTATAGCTCTTGCACGCGGTGACTATATGTTACCCATGGCGGCCATCTCCGGGATTACTGCAGGTACGTTTTTTTTTCGGTTGGCAGTTACTGGACGATGTATTACACGGATTGGGGCTTTATTTGTGGAGCGCAGATTGTTTTTCCTCTTACGAGTCACTTTCCTTGTGGTTTACATCCAAACGAGAGAAAAGACACTTTTATTTTTTGCAGAAGAAATAAAATATCTCCCTCCTTATGTAGCTTGCATCTTGGAATTTACAAGGTTTTATGGCTGGACGGGTTTCAAATGGGTTGTGAAAATTTCCTTGTTTCTTTGAATGTCGATGTTTGGGAGGGCTTCTTGTGCTGTTTGCGTGTTTTTGACGGTTTTTGTGTGGGTATGTCCCTGCAGGAAATCTTGGTTCGGGTTTGGGTCTACCCCATCGTGGTACCGTCGTCTCTTCCATGTCCATGCCTGCTGCTGCAGCTGCGGCTGCAGCAGCAGTAGCTGTAAACGGTATCAGCAATCTGAATGCTTTGGGAATGACGACTAATGCGGGGTTGAGCAATGGGGCGGGGCTTGAAGCACTTTCCAATGCTTATCCATCCATACAGCAGTATACAGGTTAGTTTTGACCTATTCCGTTTTCTATTGTTGCTGATTTCCTCGGACTCCTCAAGGCTTCCAGTATATCCTGAGATGTATGATATCCTGAGCTTGGCTTTTGTGTCATTCTTTACCATTGTAGATGTGTTCTAGTTATCGCTCATTTACTGTAAAAAGTCTGCATAACGAGAATATTACGCCCTCACATTGTATTGATTTGTTTTATTTTACATTTATCTTTTTTTCGTTCCCAGCGTTCCCAGGCTACGGGCAAGCATCGTTAGCCAGTTCACAAGGGAGTCTTAGTCCCGGCTTAGGTGGAGTGTCGTCAGGTTCTCAATTAAGGCAGCAAGAAGGACCGGAAGGTGCCAATCTTTTCATTTACCATTTACCTCAAGAGTTTGGAGATAATGACCTGGCACAGACGTTTGCCCCCTTTGGAAACATCCTTTCTGCCAAAGTTTTCATTGACAAGCAAACAAACCTTTCGAAGTGCTTTGGTAACTTTCCTTATTACTGCCCAGTAACGATTCATATTTAATAATGTCTTTTCTGTTCACTAGGCTTCGTGTCTTATGATAGTCCCTTGAGTGGTCAGACAGCAATTCAGGCCATGAATGGTTTTCAGATTGGTACCAAAAGGCTCAAAGTCCAGCTTAAGAGATCCAAAGACGCTTCCAAGCCATATTAACGTATAACTGACGGTAAGAAGATCGAACATATCAAGCGGCAGTGGAAGATCGTGTGGCAAAGGACAAAAGACAAGATTTCGTTTCCGCGGAAGGAAATCTTTCCCGTTTATGTTTACCCCCTCCCCCAAATTATATGCCTTCTGTGAAGGCGTCTTCTAACTTGAGAACAATAAGAGGGGAAAAAAAGAAATGTGCATCTGTTCCATTTTTTCGTTGTCAGCACTCAGGGAAGTAGGCTTGGAAGTGTAGGCTTTATTTTTAATTAGTGGAGCCGATTTTCTCTTTTCAAAAAGCTCGAGATTTCTTAAAAGTTGTGAGAATTGTCATTTTATGACTCGAAAAGCCGCCATCACCCTTAACACTACCGATTTCATATTGAATGAAACAGAGTACCGTGTTTATTATAGCGTTGTGTATACCCGTCTTTTCTTGTAGCGCACCATTTCGTGCCCTTTGTCTACACCTTGTTGTCGTTAACTTGATTTTGCACACAAAAGCTGAGCTACACCTTCACTGATTTTTAGCTTCCTCTTATTTTTTGCTCAAAAAGATTTTTTTCATAATTTTCAACGTCCGTTTTTTAATCTTTGTCTTATGTGTTTGTTTTCCCCCGTTTTCTTTTTCGTTTTAGATCCTTACGTAGGGTGGCCGTATAACGCGTGCTGTTGTCCTGTGAACGTGTGAAAAGCAACCATTTTGAATTGTCCGAAGTTATCCAACAAAAAGCACCTTCCCAAATAATGCCTGCTGCCTGCTAAAAAAAAATATCAAGCCGCACACCGCCTATGATTCCATCCTGTACGAAAAAATGTTTAAGTGATTGTTACGCACTACCCACCCCCCAACTGGAGTACCGTTGCCTGTGAAACCAGATTCGTTTTGATGAGTTGTCTTGGCGGTTGTTACAGTTTACAACCCATATTGCCTGCGCCCCAATATCGTGACACTGTTGTGTGACTAGTAATGGCCAACATCAGTTTTTGCATCATTTGACGACGCCGTTGCCATCATATGGCAAGGAAACATTGACTGCGAACCTTTTTCGTTGCCTTGACACATTTCTTTGTGTGGTTCGGTATTTTCCGCCCTATCATCCTGTCAGTATTCCAGCTGATTGTCCGTGGTACATTTATACCACGTATATTTAACTTGTATGACACCTCACGTCTCCGAACACCTTTGTGTCGCGTAAGTCTTGGTAGGCATACGATTCCTTTTCGGGAACTCTCACTCTGGCTGTGGGTCGGTTTGGAAACAGGATTTAACGTGCGCGTACTTGAAGCTTGGGTGAAGCGGGGGTTCTTTCGCAGAGTTACGAATTTCGTTCAGACTTGGTGGATTTGAAGGGAAAGTGCGCAAGAGACACAGCGTCAGTTCGTAGTCTTATTTGGGTTTAGCTAGTCGTATTCGTAGTAAGCTCAAATGCTGTAACCCCCTTTTTCCGAAGACGGGTTCCCGGTTGAGTCTTTAAATTTTGTTCGTCTCTCCCATATTGTTTTTTAATCAAACTGTTCCATGATTGTTACCAGCTAATTCGAGTATTAGCGCGGACTAGGCCAGTTATATGTCAGTCGTTACGTAGCCACTTCGTAGTAATCGTTAGTTTTCCTTGTGCCAGCTGCTTTGTGACTTGGTAAGCTGACGCACTTCTTCCTGCTTTTGTTGGTACCCTAAGCATTCGTTTGCTTTTTTGAGTTATTTAGTCCCATTATTTAGCTAGTCTTACTAATTAGTTGTCGAAGACTAGTTAGAAGCCTCGACTTCCAGTCGTTGACGATTTGCGGGCTGTACAGAGTATTCGAAAGTGAGAAGTACTTGCCAAATGTCAGTCAGAAAGGTTGAGTGTACTTGTCTTGGAATCATTTGGAAGTTCATAGTTTTCTAAAACTAGAATTCCAGTATATACCATTTTTTGCGTCATTTGTGTAGCCGTCAAAGTGTTTTGTTTGATTTGTTTACCCTGTGCAACATTTTTGGTACTGCGACAAGCTTTGGCACGGTCCACTTGCACCAATACCCGTTTTTTGGTTGTAGGTTATTGTTTCCCACCCTATTTTCTCCGTTGTTAGCATGCCGGACAAGTCTTTTGTTAATTTTCCTTGTTCTCCTGCAGTGCCTTTTTTCTTGTCACGTTGCCATCGCCGAGGTTTTGTGACTATCCTTATGCCCATCGTAATTCTAAAATCTTCCGTCGTGAAGCGTAAAGACGGAAAGAGTAAATTGTTTAGGGCAGAAGGGTAAAAGAACTGGGACCTGGTAGGGTTATGGGTTGATGTGTATAAGCAGACTTAATTGGCCTCGACATGGCACCTTGATTTTTCTTATTATTATTATTTTTTAAAAAATTCCGGTTCAAGTTGGGATTTTTCTGAGCTGACCAGTTCAAGCGGTGGTGGACGACCTAGTCATCCGTAATTCACTGGATGTTCCCCCCAGCTACCCTTTCGACGTATTTGGTGTTGTCCTTTTTTGTGTGTGTCTGATAGCGAAAACGATATTTAGCGTTCATTGGCCAAACTATGAAAGGCACCAAAAACTCGCTGGGGTTGTGAGCGTAGTTAGAAATTAGATAGCAAAGGTTCTAAACAGCATGTTGGGACCTTTTCTCTAGAATTTACCATGGTGGAAGTGTAAGGGTGATGAGCGGCTTCATTCTATTGTAGGTTCGACTTTTGTAACTTTTTTATATGTATTCGTTCTTACGTGGGGAGGCGCAAAAAACCGTCCGGTTCATGTACTTTTTTTTGTCTGTCGTAGCTCATTCACGTCAATGCGTCAAACGACCACCGCCCACCTGCACTGTATTTGTATTAGCGGTGGCATCAGTAAGACACGTCAAAAGCTACCCAAAACACCCCCACAAGAGTTCCTAGCAGTATTTATTTGCCACCTTTTCTTCTCTCCCCAAAAAAACGCCCCATCACTTCTCTGTTTGTTATTTTTCCCTCCTTTCGCTTTCCCATCTCCATTGACCTCGGACCATATGGGTTTGATTGGTCTGACGTGTGTACTGAAGATGAAAACGGACATTATGCATGGTCGCACTGGTGCCAGAGCTATGTTCTGTGCCAATCGTACAGTTTGAAGGTGCCATAACCTTGTTATTCGATGTTGTTGTATGGCGTGATGAAATGGCGCAAAAATGTGCACCAAGCAGGGTCATACGTAATTTGAAAAATTTATTTCGTTTTCTTTTTTAAAAGCGGGAAAGATTTATTTACAAAATTGTTCAGTAGTACATTGTACTGTACTTTCGATACGGATTTCTTGGAAAAAGCAGGCTTAAATTAGATAGCTTATCTTTTAGTCTGCTTTCTTGAATCGTAAAAAAGAAAAGGGCAGCCAAAAGTGTTAACAGATGATTTACAAGGGAAAAGCAGAATACACTATTTTCAAAACGTTCATGTTGTGATGTATTTTAGTATCGAATGTTAAACATTGTCTTTCTTTGGGGAATCGGCCGCAGTGACCATGAGTTGCGTCGCAGTGAAAGCAAAGGAATTGAGTTAAGTTATATGTTGTGGGATAGTGCACTAGTTGATCAATCTTTAGGCAACGCAGAATCGGATTTCCCTCTGACGTACGTTCGAATCCCTATTGAAGCCGATCCACGGTTGCCTAGCACGCGATCCAGCAACGAGTGGGAGATAGGCGGTTTGGATCTTCGTCGAGCTGCGTGAACTTGACGCCCCAGTTCGGCGAACGCGTCGGCTATAGACTGCATTTGTTCGGCCGCTGACACTTCGGCGAAGTAGCAATCCAAATCTTTGGCTAATTGCTCGCCTAAAGTCATAAGATTTATTTTTAATCGTCTATAAACATAGCGTTTGAAAACTGCGTATGGGGACCTTCTTCAGCTGAGACTTGGCGCAAATGGACCATGTCCGCTTTATTGGCTAATAAAACAATGGATAACCCATTGACACCCGGATCTCTTAACGCTTTTTGTTCTGTTATGTATTGACGAATTTTTGTAGCATACTCGAAGGAAGTTCGGTCCAAGATGGAATAGACAAGCAAAAAACCGTCCATCGCTTGTATTGAGTCAGGTAAAGGGAAATCATCACAGCTCTGTTAGGAGTACAAGAATGTTTGGATTGCATTAATATTTTCATACTCAATATATCGTGCGCGCTAAGGAAAAAGAAGAAAAACTAGTAAGTTGCGCCTTGACATGTTTCCAAGACATAAGCATGCTTACTTTAGGACAAGTGTCTAATATTTCAAAAATCACAGGTTCGCCGTCCAACATAGCTTCATGCTTATAACGGTTCTCTAGACGTTAAGGGGAGCAAAAATTGATTTTGAGTACTTTTTTAAAACGCGATATACTCCAACTAACCTGAGTTATGATCATATTCGCCTATGTATCGCTTGGTCAAATATCGCACTGTCAGAGCTAGAAGAAAAAGAAAGATGAAAATAATGAAGTTGAGTTGCAAGAAACATACGTTAAACAGACAAAAAATCATAATGGATTCCTTTCGGTGTGTCATTTATTGCCTTGGAGGTTTGTGCAACCTCCATCGTCTTGCTTGGGGTTTTAGGTCGTAGACTATTTTTACCCAAAAGCCATTTGGTTCCGTCTATTATGCTTTTGTTGTCTTTTTTGCCTCAGCCACCAAACACATAGTCTTTGGCCTGCTATGTTGCACCCAAAAACGCGAGAACCACTTGGCTCATAGTCCTGGCTTTTATCGACAATCATTCAGACACTTAAGACTGCTTTCTGAGGTAGCGTGATTAACAGGAATATTACACAACGCGATATTACTTCTAAGATACCTGAGTGTACTGCACGAGGAACGCTAGTACAGAAACCGGCAACAGTCATAAGAGTAATTCCTTTTCGCTGTCCCAGTTCTTATTGTCTGCTTTCTAATGTTTACGGTGGTGTACTAGTCAATGTAAAAGCGGGTAATAGAGCCATTGAAGTTGAAATGGGCGGAAGAAATAGCTATTGTAATACCTTTTACAAAATAGCTGCCTCATTTTCTACTCCGTGTAAGAACTTCGACCTTTGGCAATACCTTCCTACAAAACCAATTACGATTAGTCCTGTGAGGTTTTTAGGTGCTCCTTTCTCTTCTTCGTATAGTAAAAGCCACTACTGCGTAGGCCATTTACTATTGTAAAAGTAGTGCCTGTACTCCGCTACAGCTTTCTTGTTTGCATGGAAAACACACTTGACGCGGCTGGGCGAACGAGAAACGCAGTGTGATAAATAGCGCAGGGGTAGATTTCATATATTTAGACACTCATAGATTTAAGTTTCAGTCCTGTCTTACGAACGTGTGCATGGTGTGTCTAGTTCTAGAACTCACAAAAATGTGACGTCCTCTTTCATGCAAGCAATGCGGAATATCACATGGAAGTGCAGAGTGAAAGTGATGCTTGCCATGTGTCGGGACGAAATTCGGTGCTCCAAGTCTCAACGTATTATGCCTTCCCGTGTTTTCGCAGGAAACATAAGCTCAAGCTGGCAAGGAATTCTGTTCGTCCTTGTCACGTATCACATACGGAAATATGTCTTGCCCCTTCTCGATTGATTGGTGCACACTTTCACAGAACGACTACGCATACGTAAATTTCGCCTTTCAGAAAATTGTGTGGTCAGGAACGCGATTATTCGTAACGAATAACTCGTCGTCAGAGAACTCGCTCTACGTCGTCCCCATTTAAGGTCAGAAAAGCTCAAGTAAGGTCACTTCAACGAACACCCACTATGTCTTTGTTTTTACTTACCTGACTTGCCAACTCCTGGTGCCCCTACGACGGCAATTTTCACTTCGGAAAGTGAAGATTTTTTACGTCGAATAACTCTCATCGCCGTAGAACTCATTTCCAAGAAAACGATCGCTAAGACGAATTATAGGAACTTCAGTGCTTGCTTCGGGTAGTATAAACTGCTACGCGGCGGAACAAATTCTTGCAGCCTTTTGGCTTGGCAAGACATGCAACACTGGGACTTGAAGTCGCTGTTCTCGTAAACCTTAGCTAAGAATGAAGATATTCTACATTTAGCTTAAAAGTGAGGAGCTCCCTCTACACAGTATAAACTTGGTTAGGGGACTCCCTATCCTTACACAAATCGTTGGCTGCTAAGTCGCTGTTATACACCATGACCCCTTTTTGTGCAATCTTCTTTTGCCAACTAGGCTTTTTGTCTGGTCCTAAAACATGAGAGGATTTCATCTTTCCGCAGTTTAATGGTCGTGCCTTATTGCGTGTTACAGTAACTCGCAAAAGCTTCCTACACGTGGGGTAGCCGTGCACGTAGTCTTCGTAATTCTTGTTATAACAGTACTCGGTTTCGCACCGATTCACGCAAACATGGTGTTTGACCTTACAGCATTTTACTCATTATTAAATTACTCGTGCTTCCTTTGTGATGACAACTGGCAAGGAGACCTGGGATGGAACAGTCACGAAAAAAGGGAATTTTGTGAATCTTGCAAGAAGAGAAAAATATGCGTCAGGAATTAATGTAGTTTAAACTAAAAAACACCGCGATACCTAGTAAAATCGCAGACATAGTTGCGAATTTGAATGATTAAGACGTAATTAGATATTTTAGTACGTAAGGATAGTAAGCATACATGTACTTCCAATGCCGTACCCAGAATTTTGATTCGTGCGGTCTTATGTCGAGTTTCGTGGGGTGTTTTCGACTTTTTTTTTCTTTCTTTTACTCTTGTTAGTCATCTTTGTTCACTGTTATATAAAACCGATATGGGAGAGGGGTAACTCCTTACCCCTCTGCATTCAGGGGTGTGTGCTTGGTGCATTACAAAGTGAGAATGTCTTTTAAGAACCGGGTGTCTTTCTTTACGTTTTGAAGTCCTCCCATAAACAGTAACAACTATCCTTCATATTTGATTATAATGAGTCTGCCTTTCATATCAAAGAGAAATAAGCAGTAGCAACCATTCAGTTTAATGTTTAATTCGTAATTTTCTTTATTCATTTCTTTATTCACAAGAAAATCAGCTACCTCAGTTTCGTCATGAACGGAAGGTGTGATGCATTGTAAAGAGGAACTTTTAATTCATTGCACGATTCATTAGGACTGATATGATCCGAGATAGAAAAGTGTCTCCGCTTCATTAACAGTTAAAGAATGAGCTTCAACCACAGGTACAGGTAATAATAAGTTTTCGACAGGCCATTCTAACTCCGGTGTACTCGAAGGCACTTCACTGTCTTCCAAGTCCTTTTTCCTGGTGTAGAATAGCAGTCATATAAAAAGTAATTCTCATCAGATAACTTACTGATGCTGTGCACTATGTCGTCTTAATGCAAAATTGGTGTTGAAGCGCTTAGGACATTTGGTGCAGGCGTACGAACGAGGTCGTTGATGAATAGTGGCCACATGTTTTCGCTGTACTGACCGAGTTTTGAAAGAGGCACCACAGATTTCGCACAAAAAATCTCGATCATTGGAATGTACGGTCTAAATTCCAAATCGTTAAAGCATCGACAACACAAGTTTAGTACGTCATTACCATGTGTTCAAGCATATGCGCTCTGGTACGAAAGGTTTTCCAACAAACTTTACACGAATACAACGATGCAGTTGTTTTCGATGTATTCTGATTAGCCACAGCGTCCACACCAGCACCGTCAGCTGTCGTCTGTTGGTTGGGCTTAACGTGCGTCTTCAAATGGGAAGTAAGACCATCTCTTCGTTTAAAAGCTTTCCCGCAAGTTTGGCACAAGTGATTCCGAAGAGCTGTATGAACCGCTCGAATATGCCTAGTATAATGCTCTTTTCGCCAAGTTCTGTAGTCACACTAGAACTACCATATTAGGATATTAGCTTTATGGGGTAAACAAGGTACTTGCTCGCACTGAAAGGGTTTTTCAATGCTATCCCGCACATCTTCATTCCCCACTGCATGAACCCTTAAATGACGTTGATAGAGATGAAATTTCTTTGTCTGGTAAGCACATATGGAACACGGGAATAGCGTTTCCTGTTTCGCTTTTGTCGTGCTCTTACTGAAACCTTCCTCCTTATGTTTATTTAAATGTCTTTTGAGAAGCTTGGCTTGATCGGTAGAATAGCTGCACTGGGAGCATTGTAATGCCGCTGTACTATGACTAACTTCGTGCTTACGAATATGACTGAGACGAATCGAACGAAAATTACACCTGGTGCATCGATAAATCGTAAGATTCTGTGAAATAACGGATCAGTACCGAACCAGGTTAATTTTATAGCTATACTTTCTCGTGGAGCTGGAGATGTCTTTTAAAGTGGCTCTCCCGTTTGCTTTTAAAGGAACACAGGTGGCAAAAATGTTTGAATACTGCCAAGGCTTCATAGTCTTTTGTAGGTACAAATGTTCGGTACTTCCGCTTGGTAACCACTGGAGCGATATTTGAATCTTTCTTCTCTTGATTTACTTCCTCTTTTTCAATTTTGTTATCCCAGACAAGCAGCTCGACATCACCAGCAGTTTTCTTCACTTCACAGTCTTCTGCTGCTTCCACGTCTGCATCATTCATCTTGTCCTTGCAAAGATTCTTTAAGAGGTTCTAGCAACACAAAAAATTAACAATATTTTCATAGTACAACACTAGTTACTTCTGCTTCTATAATGAAGTTCCAGGGCCCTTTCAAAGTAATACGACCTTCACTCCATTCGCACGTTAAGAAACTAACTTTGCAGAGGTTTTCAAGAAACTCCGTTAAATTATTGGGCATCATCTGGGAAAGATGCTGCAAACAATGGTCTGAAACAGTGACGGCTCCGCAGCTAAATACCTACAGCAAGATTTTCTCATATTGTCTAAAATTTTGTAAAGGAAGCATACCCCTGACTGAGACCCGTCGATGTGTTTACCAACAGACCCATTTGACAATAATTTAGTTGTCTCTCTAGATGAATGTCCTAGTTCTAGCTCGGCTTGTTTTTCAGGCAGTAATATTTGACATAAATTCGACGACTGTTCCGGTCCGTCAATTCCACTCAGGTTGATAAAAATATCACCAGTATTCGTCAGGGAATTCGCGTTTGACTCTTGACTTTGTTGACCGAGTAAAGAAACATATACAGATTCGCTGGTACTAGAAGTCGTTAATGTTAATTCTCTTGAACCCGTATTATCAACTATCACTGAATCACAAGAAAATGACTGGCTTAATTTTCCAAAATCTGTTTGCATAGTGGGGGACTTAAAATTTCCTATTTCACCTACAAATACTTGTAGAAAGCGAAGATGTTTGAAGCGGTTGGTTTACAGCGTCACGATGGGCCACAAGAGCTTTTAGGACGGTTCTCTAGATGGCGGTAGAAGCACGAAACTCCGCAAATTGAAAATTTGTGTGACCGATTTTGCGAACATCAGGGGTGAATTCGAAGGTTCGGGTTAGAATTTGCAAAATTATTTTAACTTTTCCAGAACTCAAGTTCATTAATTTTCAGTCTAACTACTAATACTACTCATCTATCCGATTTTAGAAAGGGTTGACTGACACTTGTGGTATCTGAGTCCTATTCATGACACACACACACAAAAATCCTAAACATTTGAAAAAGGATTATGCGTTCTACAGGTTCGCGTTACCCATTTCACTAACATACAAGTCTATCGCCAAACAGTCAAACAACAAAAGAAAATATATAAAATGAACAACTAAAACGGGGTAATGTTATAAAGGCTATTCGTTTTACTCACTGGGCTTTCTGACTCGTCCATGACACCCGTCCAATGCTCATGTTCACTATAACAAAGGTCCATACAGAAAACCTTCCGTTGCGGGTATTTTTTCACGAGGCTCCACTATAAATATCGATTATGTAAATCGGACTGAAAATCAATTGTCAATTTTTTTCCTGGTATGTTATAAAGGGGGAAATTTTTACATTTGCTTCAGATTCGTAATCTTAAAATTCTGCTTTCTTAAACTTCATAAACTTCATGCCGTCGCCGCTAGTTTCCATCCCGACGTTTTGTTTGTACCAACCTAAACGGTACTTAAGTATAAGCAAAGAATCCGTATTTTTAGGTGGTCCGTTTGTGCCACGCACACCAATTAACTGAATGTTTGAAATATGCAAATTGTCAATGCACGCTGATTTTAATATTTTTGTGGACATTAGCTCTTCGAAGCCGGCAATATCGAAATATTTGTCCAACGGCTAAGCAGCTTAGCTTAAAGCTTGACGTTACTGACCCATGCTTCCAAGTACCAAAACCGTCTTTTACAACTGGAAGGATTCCGAAACCTTCTAGAGGCTTTAGCGAGTACTCGGTTAGTTTCTGCTTTAAATGCGGTCAACGCAAGTAAAAAAAGCCCGTTTGCGAGCCCAAGCTATCGTCAAAGCCAATCCCATTCGTCATTACAAACCTGTTGAAATCAAAGGGTAGGATCGTTCCCTAACGGTTCCCGAAACGCCACATTTCCATAGCAAAACTCTTCGTGAGCGCAAGGTCTCTGCCAGTGAAAATTCCTTTGCCTCCCAATAGGTTCTTTTGTACTCTTTTTCCCTGTCTTTTATTATTGTGCGCAACTAAGGACTTGTCATTTTTACTATCTTTCTTCAGGAACCATTAAATGAGAGGATCTGCTATGAACCTAGCTTATTTCTTAGCTCAGTGAGGCGTAAAGAATGGCATCTAAGATTCAGATTGCTTTTAATCTGTTTTGTAAAATGTGTTCAATGTAGAATAGTTTTTACTAACTGGAATGTACAGTCTTATAGCTTTAAATAAATGCTGGGCTGCAAGGTTGCCGATTGAACGCTTGTTTATTTTCCGTAGCTTTTGAAGTAAAAAGAAATGAAGTTTATTAATGCGCTGGCAATGTATGGGCCATGTAATCGTGTCAGTGGACTGTCAGTCAATCGCTAATATAGTGGTCGCCATTATTTTTACCTGCTGTTGATAAAAGTTTTGTTCCAATCG
>JAGQDJ010000221.1:0-73956 GCA_022885665.1 Triops longicaudatus
ATATATATATAAAGACAATAAGACAGGCAGAACGAATCGACCAACACATGTAATTTAAGTCAGACCGCCGAAAAGGACAGATGCAGTCACTAACGCCTTCACAAGATGGCGTAATGCGACTTTTAAATTAAATAACCAACTAGCTTACATGGTCACGGTAGCTATTTAAGCAAACAGATGGCTATAGTAAAAAGCTTCAATTCCGCTATTTCAATATAAGATATGAATTCGATGCACGTGTTACATGTCCAGCAAATCAAGTGAAGTGCGAATGACAAAAAAAGGATAAACGATTCGAAGTAGTCTGTTTTATCTCTAGCCATGGTAATTTCCCCATCTGTTCGTCATCATTTCTAGCGTCTGTTTATGCAAAGTGGGAGTATGTCTCACGAGATTGCATTTTGATTTACGTGCTGATTATTAGTAAATCCATTGGAACAATGCCATTTCTGCTGTCGTATGAATCCCGAATCCCCGACTGACTTATTGGTGTATGATTTTTGTCTTCCTATCAGTGTAACCAGTATTACTACCTTTTTGTTTTAGGGAATAGGTAAACTAATCGAGCATGTTTTAAGGAATAGGTAGACTAATCGAGCATAATTTGCGTAGCACTTTGGTATTTCTCATTAAAGAGCTACGGAAATTAGCTTGAAAAGTAGAAGCATGTATAAAGTTAAGAGGAAAGATCTGAGTTGTCAGACGCTAAACACACGCACTTTGACCGAATATCACAATAGCTGCTAAATTTATGCTAAAAGGTATCTCCCATAAATGGCGCCCTATGCGTCATAGCCCACACTTCCTTTACTATTTCCTCTTGAGGTATCGAAAATAGTCATTCTTCCCATTCGGAAGTGGAGGTTGAGAAGACTAACGTAATCGGCATTCTAAGCCAAGGGAAGGGATCACTTCTGCTTCCAGGTAAGTTATCGGTCAGGGTTAAAGCAGACGTTTGTCTTGTTCTCTCCTCGGCATATGGGTCTCCTTATAAAGCATACCGCTGAGTTGTATTTTTCAAGGCTACGAGAGGCTCCAGCCACTTCCTTAAACCTCTGCACAACAAAACTCTTCCTGAGAATCTTACAAGTCCGGTCTGGGGCTGTCCTGCTTACCTGTGTGCAGCCACCGGGCAAAAAACCTCATGCTAAACGTATATCGAACGGACCCAACCTCAGTCCCTTGCCAGACATCCAGCTAGTGAGACCGTTTTCGCACTTCGATTAGATTTTGCGTCATTTCCCTTACAACATTAAAGAAGAAAAACTTTGCCATGGATAGCAGTTAAAGCTTGGCAAGTTCTCTGTTGTGTGAACTCAGGGGTTAACGCGCGCTGACTCTCCAAGTGTGATAATTATCTCAATTTGTGTTTTTTTTTTTTTAATACATCACTGAACCAATTTTAACACTGGCTAAAGGCAACGGTGAGGGACAAGGTAGGGCCATACAAGGTCGGAACGTGTATGGGCCCGATCCCCCTCCAAGTGCTGGCAAATCCGTCATGGCCTCTTGTGCAAATCCCACTTTGTCAACTTCAAATGCTTCGTCACGCGGTAATCAGTCGCGATCCTCCTTATCGCCGCGCCGTTTCGCTGGCCGATCCAAAGGCAAACGACGCTCCACGACCAGGCCACTCATTCTGGATAACGTGTTTTGTGATTTAAGTACTGCTCAAAATGGGATTGTATCGTTGTCTGACAAGGCTGTCGACAAACTTTTCAAAAAGGGTCCTGTTGAGAATTACTACATCGTTGACCAAGCCCCTTTTGCCAGGTACTCCTTATTCTACTTTCCTTTTATTCCTTTTCAGAATCAATTGCTGCAACCGGTAATCACCGTGACTTTTCATTTCTCTTTCCGCTCATAACTTGTCAACCCTCCCATTCATCTCCCATTTAACAACCTAACACTCTTCTTGACACCCTCTTTCAAGAAATTTCTGCGAGTTACAGCGGTCCCGCAGGAGATCTTTGGCTTAGATCCCCAACTTTCCCGAAAATACTTCAATGGTTGCTGTGTTTCTTTTGGGGAAACCTGCTAAGGGAGATTATTCCATATTCGAAATGTGACAAGGAAGTTTGCCTATCAGGCACCCATCTTGGCAAAAGGCGAACCTGAAAGTGAACTTGCTGGGTACTGGCAAAGCGGGTTTTGGCAAACCTGGGATCTTGTCGAGTTTTAAGACCCCATTGCCATCCCTCTGAACAATATTTAATGGCATGATGAATCATTTGACCTATCTTTTTCGAGAAGGGAAGTTTGGGTTTCGCTGGAGTCCTACACTGCCTTTATTTGGCTAGGAAAGGCAAGCTCTCCGCATAATAGCTTCTTTGCTGAGGGCCGGCTGTTTCGAAGCTAACCCGTCTGAAAAGGCCCCAGAGAGGTAAACGAGTTATTAGACAGAGCATAACGCCGAGTTTAGTCTTGCACAGTATAGTCGGGTAGAAATAATGCCGTGTTCGGCTAGCGTGCTGCTGGTAATACTGCTTCTTGATGCTGCTGCAAAACCAAAAGGATACCTGTATACCTTTACTAGGGCTTATTATTCGTCGCAAAACATTTGTCTCCAGTTTTCTTCGCCAGATTCCAAATTAGTATGTAGTGCTGACCCGGATGTTTTGGGACATACTTTCCTTTTTCTTCCTTACTTGCATACTTGATCTTCTTTCTTGGACTCAACTCGTTCATTCTTGATGTGTCCACTTATGTCTCCTGGCCAACCAAACGGCCTTTACTTAGGACATGTTAAAATCCAAGGCCGTTTTTTTTTCATATCAACTCCAAAATGAGGCAGAGGAAAAAAATAAGTTTCTCCGTTTAGTTTCATTAACACATGTATTGACTAATTCGAGACAGGTGGAAACGTATCTTATTCGCATTCTAAGCGTAACCCAAGTTGACTGAACCATCTTTAAAAGGCAAGCAAACTACGGCAAAATCATTAGTAGTCAACACAGAATAAAGGGGAAATTTGGCAAGGAAAATATCGCAAAACTTACACGCATCACGTGTTACAACTTTTTGTAAAAAGTAGGCTACTTCGTCTTACATTGAAAAATGGCTTGGCCTCTAGGGGTGGATACCTAACCTACCAATGGATGGTAAATTGTGCTTGAACTGGGCGGAGGTCTCCGTTTAGTTTCATCACTACAATTTCCACACGGTACACTCTGTACAAAGTGATTGTGAATAGCAGAGCCCAGCGGCTCGTTTTTAAATCAACTTAGGCCTAACGTAGGTGCTAATAGAAGTTTTCTTTTTCTCTTGTGTATGAAACAGCCTCAAGGTCGATACTGTAGCGTCTTTTCCTGCTTTGGGATGTAAGAATACCTTTTAGACTCTGCATAAATTATTGAAAGGGGCTGGACAGAAGATCTACAAGGTCATGTGGGGAATTTTTACCTATATGGTCAAGAGTGGTAGCATCCACATATTCAGTTCTTTCCTCTCATCTTCACAAGGCTTTTATTATGCCTGCGAAAAAATCATTACGACTTTGGTAAAAACCCTTTTTTTACCTTCCTGCCCCTTGGGACCCTTTTTGGGCTTACTAGTTACGCATATCCGGGTACAGTATTGTATCCTAAAACAATACCCTCCATTACACATCTGTTCAAACATATGTGGACGTGATAATAACCAGGTATTTAACATTGCAAGTAACTCGGCAGCTGTTTGTGTGACGCGCAGCTCTTTGGGGGTAGCCAAGGCTCACCTGTAGGACTCGTATTAAACTTTAATACTACACGTGTTTTGAAGTAGATCTGTCAGATGTCAAGGAAACATTCTGGCGAACTGTTTGTGTTTGCATAAGAATAATTGCTACACGGCTGGTAGTTGTGAAAACATTGGGGCGATGAATCTTACCATTCTAAACATTAAAAGGATTGGATAGGTTGAGCGTGCTTCTAGTGGCGTGGTCACTTGTATCTACAGGTAGGCCAATTAATAAAGAGGTTGGTATCGTGGCACAGCGAGTTGGCAGAATACATCTAAACCTGGTTCTGCGTTAACCATTTCGAAATCTTAGTACTAGTATCTTCAGCTTGATTTTTAGAAAGGAAGCTTCAAGACTTAAAGACATGTTGTGATCAGTTGTCTGCCTGATACCGATGACATGCTGGATAGGTCGTCTGGAACTGAAAAGTAGGTACCAAGGCACACACAAGATCTTAAAGGGTGACGTCTCCCTTGTCATGCAGGGGATACGTTAGTTTTAATGAGGAGAATACTATCAGTATTTGTGGACATTGAGAGAGATGAATGAATCCAGCGAGCTTGCCAAGGGCACAACGTACCTTGTAATGTACTGTCAATCCAGTTTTTATCTGCGAAGAAACCAGCAAGGCTCACAAATAAAGGAACACTTTACAATACAGGTGGTGCACGGATTAGTAGCTGGAACGGGGGTTATCGGATTTCTCATCGTGATTAATAGCGCTTCGCTGTGCAGCTTCTTCCTCAGCAAGCTTTTAATCAGGTAAAGAGATAGGAAATGTTTTCCTAAGTCCCATTCTGAATGAATTCCCCAGCCAACTACAGTAGAATAGATGGTAGCTTTCAGATCCGGGCTCCAATGTGACGCTTTCTAGCGAATCAATGCGAACTAGACGGGTCCTTGAAGGATATAAACTTTTTCAGTCGTTTGCAGCTTCTGAAAACTTACAACAATTCATTCTAGAATCCATTAGTTTTTCGGCTAGATACACTAACAGTTTGAGCTTCAGCTAGATGACTGTTAGTGGAAGATGGAAAGTTTTCGAAACATGTACTAAGGGTATTTCTAATTATTACTTGCGCCGCCGTCTCGGCACTACAAGGGGCACAGTGCTCAATCACGCCATATACGTTCATGTAAATTAGCTAAGGTTCCTCGCTTTAGAAAGGGAACTCCCTGAACTGGGATAGGTCGATGACCGATTTTGCCTCCCTAAAAACCCATCGAAGTGTACTCACGCAATGCTTCATTTACCCCTCTCGAGTACTCTTTAAACGCACTGAAAAACGCCGATCTGATGGATGGCTCAGTGTGAAATTTCGCTGTAGGGCTGACGAAATAGGCCATCCCTAAGCTTTCAAACAGTTTTTACCCAATAGTTAGACCTAGGGCTTGACTTGACTGTTATGACATTGTTGATTAAATTTTCTGTCAAAAAAATCTCACGTGGCGTTTTTAGACAAGAGCCGTCAGTTGCGTGACACGTTAATTCCGGATTTCAAGCTTCAGCAGATATTTCTTAGAATAAATCTTTCTTCTTTTTCATGGGGCAAAAATGTAACATGAAGGGGGGAAGGTGTACCGTTTAGAAGTGAATTGCGTGACGGAGCAGTTTGGGGGTAGTTAAAGAGGCACTCGTAGGTGTGAATTAATTACTGCCAGGATTCTAAAAATGACGCAGCAATACCAGCTTTGCCACCTGTTTACTAATTGGGCGTGGGTAAAAATTCCCTTTTGATCCATCATCGCTTGGGAGGTAGACTTTGTTTACCAGCTTTCATTTATTATGTCCTGTTTTAGGAATTTGGATAATCCACATTTATTTACGTAACTAAAGATAGATTTACGATTTCAGAAACATTAATAGAATGTTGTTTTGTATTTTCTCTTGTTCCCAGTGGGTTGTTTGCAACCGTCCATCAATGTCGTTGTCGGAGCACTGGTGAAATCTTTGCTGCCAAGTACGCGGCCAAAATACGGTACGGTACGGATTGTACCGCCGATATTTTACATGAAGTGGCACTAATGGCACTGTGCTCGACAGCGCCTAGAATCGTCCATCTCCGCGATGTATTCGATACGCCTACACACACCATCCTCGTCATGGATTAGTAAGTATTTCCCCCTCCCACCTCCTTGACCTGCCGATACCCAGCCTCGTCTAACCATACATTACGTAGCCCTACCATACCAGGATGCTACTTGACTCAACAGGGACAACGCAACTCTTTACCAATATTGGAATGCCTTCAAGCATTACTTTCCTAAGTTTCGCAAAAGGCTTTAAGGACAAGTTTGTAATTGCAACCGGAATATCTTAAGGAGTAATTATGCAATCCCACGCTCAGCTTGTAAATCTTTCTTACTGGCACCATTGTATACCTATCTTGGGGGAAGGCAATACTGTGTAAGGAAAGTTTCTGGGAATTTCGCAAGCTGTAGTTAAAAGTTTCCGTAATTAGAGAAACGGTCTTTTGAACAATGCTGTTGCAATACTGTGGCATGCTCTAATAAGTTTGGAAACACAGGTCGGTACAAAAGTAAGATAAGCAATTTGGTTGTAGTGTAACTGTTGTAGAACGTAATACTTGTGAAAAAAGTTAGCGAAAGTCTGTAGGCAATACATAGGGAAGTTTATGGGTTTATCGTTCCACAAGACGAGCCTTTACCATTGAAGGAGTAGTGCTGAGCGTTATCTCCTGCTGGGAGTGGAATGCCTGGAGGCAATCTTTTCGAGATCTCAACCATCTTTTCGATTGCTGCTGATGGCTACACATTGTCTAAGATCTACAGAGCGCTCCAGCAGATTGCCGTGATGTTGGCTGCTTTGCATGATCGAAGGCATGTCTACTGTATAAGCTGGTACGAATAGTCCTGTATTACGAATTAGTCACGCTCTCGAAGACTGCCACCAACGCCTAGTAGAAAAACTTGCCATTAATGGAGAATACGAGAATATTTATGGCGTGCTGTCTGTCACTGCTCTATCTCTTGGTAAACAAGCTTTTGCCGCGTGAGTTCTATGAAAACTGTGCAACGCCCAAATGGGTTGCGTTTTCTAGTCTTACTCCCAAAACAAAGTTACGAGCTACCTATAACGAAAAAGGTAGATTACTATATTAGCCGTAACTTAATCACGCTCTTGTGTTGTTCAAAGCTTGAATGTAGACAAGAACCCACCTGAGAAGTTTTAGAACGCCTTAAATCAAAAGATAACGCTCATACTCTGTCGAATACCATGGTTAATGCCTTAGCTTTCAAGTAACCACAAGCTAATGCAGCGCCTTTCAAACTCTAGTGCTCCTGGTGGAGACTTGCAGACAGTATTGGACGATGATATGGTACCTTATGAAAAAGATGCTGTCAAATTCATTCGCCAACTTTTGGAAGGTCTAGTCTTTCTCCATGACAAGAATATCGGCCATTTGGATATCAAAGTGAGTACTCTTATCTTTTTTATATATTACTTTGGAAAGTCCTTGTCAGTTTGTCATAAAATTGTTTATGCGATTTGATACGTAATTTTATACTTAAAATTTCAAATAAATCAAAAGACGCATTTAGACTTTCCTGATATTTCTGCCTAAAACCTGTCTTAGCTTAAAATCTGTTCTTTCATTCAGAGCTAATTCACGGGTCAAGGTAAATTAAACTAAGCGGGGTTGACTTTCGTAAATTTTCTGTATAAAACTCATGTAAACTTAAAATATACGTAATTTAAAAGTCAGAGTCAATCCAAACGGGTATGACTTACTTTTGAGATATTACTATCTTTACAACTCAAGTCAATCTAGTGTTAAAAATTCGTTACTGGGATTTGATATGTAATTTAAAAGTCAAAAGCGTGTCATTCACTCGAAAATACTATAGCTCTGACTTCAACACTGCATTTTGATAACTGTCAGGAATTCCAAAATTCAAATGTGTTCTTTCGATAACGAACAGCCGCAGAACTTGTTGCTCTTGGGTCCGTTTCCTGATTGTGACATCCAGCTGTGTGATCTAGAAATCTCCCGCGTGATCTTAGAAAATCAAGAAGTACGGGAAATCCTAGGCACTCCTGATTATGTTTGTAAGCACTAACGAAAAATATATCCCTAGCAGCAATTTATAAAAGTACTTTTTTAGCTCCTGAAATATTGCAATTCGAGCCCATTTCTTTAGCTGCAGATGTTTGGTAAGCATTTTAGATATTAAATAGAGTCTTGTTAAGTAATTATCCTTAATTATACCAAAACAGGTCAGTAGGAGTAATGGCTTATGTATTACTGACTGGCTTTACGCCTTTTGGTGGAGATACGGACAAGGAAACGTTCCATAATATCTGCCACGGCAAGATTGACTTTCCGCCGGAATTGTTTGAGGACATTTCTCACCATGCTGAAGACTTTATCCGTCGCTTACTGGTGCGACAACCCAGGTAAGAGGCAATTGACCACCTTTCACCGGCAGCTTTTTTGCATAACTTAAATACCAGCTTGCGTGTGGAACGGTAGTGTAAGTGTATTGGTCCATAATTTGCTTGGTGTTGGTCCTGGCCAAGAGTTTTATGATACGATCATTTCGCCAGAGCGTTAGGAAAATTTAACTGCGCCTCTTAATAACTTGCCTATTCATTATTTCGCACCATGACGTCTTATTTTCATGATACTGCGTTTAACATTTTATGGTACGTCCTAACGAAAACGATAGTTGAGGAAATATTCTTTTTTTTTTCTTATTATTATAGCGCCCGTCCTACTGTGCGAGAATGTCTTAAACATCCGTGGTTGGCGAGTTGGAAAAATCAGCAGGCCAGTCACCAGCGTGATACCATATCCTCGGAAAGTCAGCGCAAAAGTCACGCGACGAATAATGGCTACACCTGTCCACGCTCGTTAACGTCACTGGGTACCAACGGGTACTCGCCGTCAAGCACTATGCCTCACGCGTTGCAGCGGAGCATGTCCAAATCGCGGGAGGTTTTGTATGAAAAGGTGGCCGCCAGCAACTTACGCAAGAGCACATCCAAATCGCGCGAACGACTCTGGGAAATGACATTTACCCTTTCACGGTCGAAGGACTTTCTGCTCAACAACTCGCCGACGCCGTCCAAATCGCGCGAGCGTCTCCACGACTTGCGGAACCTGTCCAAATCCCAAGAAGTTCTCAGTCTGAAACTCTTTTCTGACTACAACCCCCTTTTCAGGGTGCTGTCACCCAACATTCCCTTAACTCATTCGCTGGAGTGTTTCGACCCACTTGCGGTAAACGAGGCGGAAAAGTCCGACAGCACAGAAAGCTCTGTCACCGCTCCTGAACCACTACCCACGACGGCAGCTAGCAGTGAAGCGAAAGCTGAAAGCAACGCCGAAGACACTTGTTCGTCCACGGAAACTCTGTGTGCGGTTCCGCTTACTGATGCGGAGGAAGGAAAGGACGCGAAGCAAGATCAGTTGCCTGATGCACCGCCAGCTTTAGTTCGTACCGAACCAGACCAGAATACTAATGTACCCCCATCCCTACCACCTCAACCCCATCGCTCTGTCGATGACCCTGAAGCCCCGGTAGCGAATTCAAGTTGTCCACATATGGTGGTGAAGGTCGACGCTGCACTAGAAAAACCGGTTGACATGACGTCAAATTCTACTGTTGCCGTTGCAGCTGCTGCTGTTTCGGAACCCCTTATAGACATCAGCAGCACCAGCGTAGCTAAGCCAGCCACCAAACCTACTATTCCACCAAAGCCAACGCTCAAAACTTCACCGTCTCCTCTGGTCCTTACTTTCATTCCAGGGCAGAATGCGACAAGAGACTCGCCCAAATCGCCCCTTACTTTCGAACTGGTCAAAACCAAGCCTCAGCCCGTCTCGTCGCCTTCCGCCAGACAAATCCCCAAGACGCCACCTATGGTCATAACGCCCAAGTTTAGTTTCTTGAAGGAAAGTTTTTCCTTGCGTTCTTTGAGCGATCCCTGTGCTCCCAACAGTAAGTCGACTGTTCAGACTGATCCTATCAAAGATAGCAAATCTGCTAATATAAATCAGGGTGTTAAAGTTTTTGAAGAGAAGGAAAAACTAGATGCTGTTCCAGTGTCGAAGGCGAATGACCCACCAGGTGGCGGGTCGGACGTGAATAATTGTCTGTGGGAAAAAGATGACACTAAGAAGGCAGAACCCGGAGTTGGCGAGAGGTGTAATTCTGTCTCCCGAGAGTCCAAGATGGATAGCCCGAAAGTTTTAGCTAACGAGCCCAAGTCCCCATTAGAATGCCAAACGCCGCATTCCCCATCCATCATTCCTCCCGCCGACCCGAAAGACAAAGACTTCGGGCGGGCAAAGGTGGCGCCGTCGCCGGGTCGTGCCTGCCGCTTGGGATCCCTCTTTGACACGACGCATTTGAATGAAAGCGATAGGAACCTGCTACCCAAGGTTCTCAACGAGCGGCGAGCGTCTTGGGCGTATGGAGCTCATGCGGAGGACAATAACAACAAGGTTTCAGTCTCCCAAATCATCACTTCGTTCAACAAGGGTGAGCCTCTCAGCGTTCCTTCCAAGCCCTCGACGCCCTTGCGTAAGACCTTTGAACTGGACACGCCTGCCTTACTCATGGACAAAAACGCCCCCAAACTCGTATCCACCACGTTGAAGCAATTGGACAAACTGGACAAACCAACGTTTGCTTTGAAAGGGCCCAAAATTCCATTGACGCCCCCAGTTACCCGTCGTGGCATCAATCTCAGTACCCCGCGTGCTCATCCCATTATCGCTGACTTAAAAGCGTTGCCCCGCCTACCAGAAGATGCCGTTCGCGAGCAGTCGCTCCCCAAGCCAACTGATTCTGTAAAAGACCGAGTGACTTCCAACGTCGCTAGCCCCGCTATACCCACCGTTGTCAAAGACGCAAACATGAGCACAGAAATAGCAAGCAAGAAAATAGTTCCAAAGTCCGAAACTGCCCTGAACACTTCGTCTGCTATTAACGAAGGCAAGTCAATTCCTAGTACCGAGTCCGACTCAAGTATTCGCAACCCCGAGCCCGAGTCAGCGAAAGCGGTCGTCTCAGACATGAACCCCGGTGAGTCCCCGCAGGTTGGGCGATCGAACAGTTTGATAGACTCGTCAACGTCAGCCAAAAACAAAATCAATGTAATCAAACCACCCCATCTAAGTATTACGGATGTTTTAAACTCCATTGCCCCACGTCTGGAAGGCCCTACCACGACTTCCACCACCACCGCCACGTTGGCAGACACTTTATTACGCTCAGGATCGCTATCGAGCGATACGGGCTGCAGTGAGCTGTCAAGCGACGCTTTGAGTGATCAGTCTTCATCAACTTCATGGGACGATGGAAAAACTGATGACCGGAGCTCCACCAAAGGTGATCCCTCTAGTTCCGAAGGAAGTGAACTCAATTGGAAGGGTCGACCACGGTCCTTTAGCGTCCAAACGGAGACCATCTTTACTTCACAACCTTGGGGTCGAGTTTGTACCGGCTCCTTAGCTCGCGCTTTGGAAAAATTCAACTCCAAAGGCAATGACACCCCGCCACCGGAAGGCTTCAACAGATTTAGACGACAATCTACGCCCGGATTCAAACATTTATGAAAAGAAAACCAAGATGACAAACGTTCTATATCCCTGCTGCTCTGTTAGTAGCCAGCACAAAAGCAAAACTAGCCAGCTTCTTTATTTCTGTCTTGAATGCAAAAAAAGAGGACCAATACCCTCAGGTTATATTTTGTGCCATGATTAAAAAGTTTTATCAAAGAGACTGCAACGCACATGGTAGATGCACAAAAACAGTGCACCTTAACTTTGGTCATAGACATTATCGTCTTAGTTTATTTTGACAGTTGACTGATGGTCCCGTGCTGCCATCGTTGCCAATTCGAGCGTCCGTCGTAGTAGATCCCAATGACCTTTTCTTGCCGTTTCGATGGGCGAAAAAGAGAAGTGCCCAATAACACTCCAGAAGCGAAAAAGAAAGTAATCACGATTCAGAATGATGGCATCCAATTTGCGGTGTTGGCAGCCTAGTGCAGTCGGTCAATACAGTGTAGATATGAATTCTCTATTATGGATTTGTATGTTTGGTAAAAAAATTATTGCCCGTTCTTATCAATTGCCATGGTCTTTTGTCCGTAAAGTTAGGTGCTATTTTTATTTCATTGGTTGTGATATAATAAGTGCAACGTGTTTTAAATTGCTTCGAAGCCTTGGACCATAAAAATCAAACAAGTTATCCCAAATGTTCTAAGCCCCTTTTATATATAACAACGCACCCCCCCCCCCCCTCCCTCCCTTTTTTTTCTTACCTCTTTATGGACTTCCTGGTAAATACATAATTATACAAGTCCTTGGACTACCCAAATTGTTCGGTTGACCAAGTACGCAAAATATTGCGCACGAATTATATTGTACCCAATCTTGACATTGAACTTTGTGTACTTACATAACGTCAACACGTGGTGGGTTAATGCTAACTTGCTCGTAATGTGTGGGACATTTTTTAAGAAACTGGCCACGTGGGCGGATGAGGAAAAAAGTAATGCGTGGGTAATACACCTAAGCCAAACCCTGTCGAATCAAAGGAATTATCATCGTCTCAAACCAAATTGGCCCAAACACAACGTAGTCAGTCCTTGGCCTAAAGAGCCTTCTTGTTTCGACAGATCTGTTTTGCATGTCTTGCAAAATTATATATCTTAAGCGTTAGCTGCCAAGGAATGACTCTACAAGGTCTTGGCAGACATTTGTAAGCATTGCAGCGTGTTTGTGCGTTCTCTTATCGCGTTTTTTTTTATCCCCGGAAATTTGTGACAGTATGGGGCGGTAGGTTTTGAAATGTGAGCTTGGATGTTGACCCTTAAATGGAGACAAGGCTGCGGTGAGCATTCTGATTTCCAAAATCTTGCACTCTTCTGAGTGTCTTTGAGCCTAACGATTGGGCAGTACTCCAAGAATAAGGTACAAGAAGGGGCGGATGAGTAATATGCGATCCTTAACCTCTTTAGTTCCAGTCTTTATGCCCAATGTCCTTACTTGTCTGGTGGTGCAAGCTCTTTAGCGGAAAGTGGAATACTTATGATGCGTTTTAGTTCGACCTTCCCAAGATACCCCCTTTGGTGCATATCGACTGTGGAGAAAATTTTGTCGTGAGTTCTGCCATGTAAGGAGTGAAGGATTGAGAGGGAAAATATGTGGAAGAAGGGTTGCTCAAACTGTACGGCACGATTCTTAGCGTGATAAGAGACTAATTTGGGAAGTAAGAAATCCTTTATGGAGACATGTACTCCGCATGTTAATATCCTTCGAAGTTTTTTTTTAGGTATTCCTTCGAAGTTTTTTTTTTCAAAGCGGCTTACTAGGGTATATCATTTAATAGAATGCAGTAAGACTAGGACCGCAATGACTCTTGTAGAAAAATCAGAATCCAGAACATAATGTCAATAATTCTTTAAGTGAATCGTATGACAATGTGTATCCATTGTAAAAGTTTTCTCAACGAATTTATTTAATGTTATTGAAAATTTTATCTACGTTTGTGTAATAACCGTAAAATTTTTACCATTCCTATACCAGACTTGAAGCTTAGTTTAGATAAACTCTTGCCACCTTTATTGACAAAATGCATCCTTTTCCGTAACTAGACACATTATATGAACATAATTTAGAGGTATTATTTTCTTATCAGGGGAAATCAGGATAATAATAAGATTCACATTATGAATCTGATATTAAGATAACATCTGTTACAGTCAGCGTGTTCGTCAACTGGTTTTATAATTTCGTGAAAAAACATATTCATAAGTTTTACCTATATTATACACCATATTCTTTCCAGAAAAGTGACTATGATAATACAACAACAAAGCAATGTTTCTAAGAAGGCTTACAAAGTATATGTCTCGCGATTAAATCATCGATAAAATTGTAAGCTCTATATTATAAAAGTAAATTATATACTGTTAACGTTATAAACGTAGGGTAACTTTAGATTATCTATGAATAGCGTGTTCATAAAAAATTCGTGCAGTCATTCGCAAACCTGTTACTGGATATTTTTTCGTGGAATAAAATAATTCGAAATACTGAAAGCTTGTCGCATAGAGGAAGACATTTTAAGTCAATAAATAAAACAATTTGATTGTTTTTCACAGTTGGACAGTGTTAAGTCTTGTAAACCAGAGCGGGTTCTTAAACTTTCACAGCAGTCCGGGTAGCATTTAACTTCCTAGGCCGATTTCCAACAGTCTCTTCCTCTCCGTGCCTACAGAACAACCGTTAACAAAGAATTTTTTTACTTTATTGATATTGTGTCTACCAAGACAAAGCCTAGCTTATATTTTACATTGGCATCATTTTCGCCGGTGGTACGGAATTATAATTTCAATATTTCACTATCTTTTCTTTTTGAATTATTTGAATGGACTAGAGTTATTTTAGTCATGGAATGCTGCTTTAGACCTTTGTAGTGCTGTCAAGTCCCTGTTGCCTAACTGTGAGTTAGAACATTTCTGTAAGTCTCGCGAGTTTTTAGTTATGCAAAATAATTCTGATTCAAGTTCCTTCAGAAATCAATCAAGTAAATTCTTCGTGAATCACTCTTTGTCCAACACCCGTCGCAAGTTACTATGTAAGATACAGCGCTTTGTAAGGCAGTGGCTTATTGTAGTCTAATTGTTTAAAAATATTAGTGCATTGTCATTTGAGCATTCTTCGATTCCGCCCGCGTCAAAAATCCCGAAAGTCGAAATAGTGACCATCGTTCGCCGCAAAACTTACGTTGAAACTGACCCAGTACTGATTTTGGACCTGTTACCAACACCTCGAAAAAGTACTATGAGTTTGACTAAATTTCTCGTAACCGGTACTTTGTTTTTTTTTTTCTCCTTGTTTTGTTTTTCCTTTCGTACCGGAGAACCCAATAGATGTTAACTTTAAACATCCTCACCGATCCTAGGAACAGCATGGAAGAAAGCGCTATACACTATTCCGAAGAGAGTTAGTAGCTCAACGAGCCTAAATCAACTCGCGATTTTTTCAAATATCTTCATTGGCCCAACTTTCAGGCCTGTGAGGTTGCCATGGACTTTGAAGGCCATGTTTTTAAGAGGAAAATATTTGTTGGCATGGATGAACACAAAGCAATCTGTTTGGACCGCGGAGTGGCTCCTGATCCCACGAATTATGTGGTATCTTCGGTATAATTCGGTAAAATTCGGTATAAACAATAAATGGTCCTTTGACGACACAATGGAAGATTATGGATGCAAAATATATACATTCGATCCATCCATGAAAGCAGCTGACCACAATCGCTCGGAAAAAAATCATGTTCTTCAGAACAGGGCTAGCAACCGAAGATATTGAAATAGCCTGGGCTGGAAAATGCGCACGTTTTCGATATTGAAACGCGAACTGGGACACGACGTCATTGATGTCTTGAAAATTGATATCGAGGGTGGTGAGTGGGCCGTATTGACGCAGTTGGTGCAACAAGACGCTCTCGAGAAGGTGAAACAGTTGGCCGTAGAAATTCACGTACAGAGACAGCAGGACCTCAAAAACTACGTCAACAAATACTGGAGCGTACTAAGCGCAGTAGAGCAAGCTGGACTTGTACGATACCGTGAACCCATGGATGAAAGTGAACCCATGGATGAAAGTGAACCCATGGATGAAAACGCAAATACAAGAGCTAGGAACCACAGATTACATGGGTTACGAGATTGCCTGGCTCAATCCCACATTCAGATTTTAAGATGTAGTTGTACTATAACCTTTTTTTTAAAAAATTGTACTTGCGTTACATCATTGTTGACAGGATAGTTGTTTGCGTGCCATGAGCATTTTTTATTGTTACCTATCCAGTGCCACGCAATAGTGAGTGCAATTTTGTGTCTACAGAGAAAAAGGCGATTACGTAAAACTGTCGTTGTTTTCTGTTTGATAAAAAAAAAATCGCACTCGCGATGTAAGGTGTCGTTCAAATAAATTTGTTCACGTGTAAAATTTTGCTAGCTTCGTTTATACCAGAAATTCATTATTCGCCATCATGCTGAGATATGTGGCTTAAAAATTGTAGTTAATAAATGTAGGGACACAGCATATATTCCAGGAGCGTTAAGCTCTTGTAAACTAGAAATTTACTCATAAAGCTCCGTTTTTCTCGTCTACTGGAATGAAAAGAAAAAAGGTAGAGAACATCGAGTAAGACAAAGTTAAAAAAAAAAACGCAAGTGCCTATAAATAAAAGGAATAGTTTAAAGTGTTTGCTTGCCTTTCTCACAGTGTAATTCGTTGGGTAACAACATCCAGGTCCAGTATGATTTGCTTTTGGTCTCAAAGAATCAAAGTGGCGTGCTGGTGTTCGCTTGTCCTGGCTCTGGCACTCGTTTTCATCTTTACTTCTGACTTAAGCCTTTCACCACATGACAGACGGTCGGGAACAGCCAAATTAAATTCTCATATAACGAAGCCAGGTCCTAACATAAGAAGTGGACTGTACCCTCGACCACGTGTAAGAATCCCGTCAAAGGTTCAACTGTTTTCAAACGCGCACATGTTGACATTGCGGCCACACCATTAATATGTGGAGTGCTTCTGCTAAAACCAAAACAGTATCCGAATTTTCCGCTCCCTACATTGGGTTGAGCCAAGAGCTTGTGAAATATCAAATGAGATTGGTGGGAAATTTCTACGCTTATATCACTTTGAGGATAAAAATGGACAAATGAAAATTTGTTTGGACAATGGTGTCGCTCCTGGTTTTCACTCTTGTTTACCATATTCGTTCGGGTAAATAACTAATGGTCATTTGACGACTAGATAGTGGAATACTGCTGTGAAGTCTTCGCGTTCGATCCTTTGATGAAGCGAAAGGACCCCTAACGCTCTGAGCAAATCAAATTCTTTAAAATTGGTCTGCGCACGAGTGATAATGAAAAGGACGAGCACGAGTGGAAAATTCGCACATTCTCTACACACGTTCTTCAGCTAGGCCACGTGATGTCTTGATGTGGCGTGTTTTATACCACGCGGCGTCATGTTCGCGCGGCGACGAAATTCGCATGCAATAGTTCTGGAACGGCTCGTCATGAAAAATTGAAACTGTATTTCTTTCGCCTCCTCGTATCGGATAATTGGCAAAGAAACCATTATTTTCATCACGCTTCCGATGGACATAAATGCATTGATTCTACTGAGGCCGTCAGCAATTTAGTGTTAAAGGGTACAAAGATTCCAAAAAATGCAATGATTTTCGTCGAAAATTTTCAAACGGATGTATACGACGTTGATTTTTTGTTTTATTGAAAAATAAAAACAATCTTGTTAGATTCAAAAATTTCCTTAGTATTTAGTGGAGATTTCTTTGGGTCTTCTAAACTTCGGCTGTTCCCATCAAACATCAGTTGAAGGAAGACTGTTTCAACTTTGGCGCTAATGCAATACTTCTGGAACAGTTATATTGTTAACCTCTAAGAGCGCTGCGATCGCTTCTGTGCTCTCGATGCAGTTTGCTGTATTTATACCTGTTTTACTTACATGCATCCCTCCGGTAGTTCTCCCTCTGTCGTCGCTTGCAAAGATGCTGTTCATTTCCGCTGGCAAATGGTCGACAAGGAGTGGACAGTTTAGCGTCCTTGTAAACTCTTCCCTTCTTTTGTGTTTATATCAAGTAGGTGCCCAGTTTTGGATTGTTGTGCGTTTAACCTATGTGCTTGCACTTGTGAAATTAGGTATATTAAATAGTATGTTAAGTGGTCAGGAAAAACTGAAACTTGCGCATTCGTAGAATAAAGTAAAACAATACGAATCCATCAAAATCTCAACAGGTGTTTCGGGGTCCACAGCTCGCGAGTCCACGAACAGATTTTACTGGGAAAATTAACAGGTAAATTTTAACTGTTCAAGAAACTTACAAAGTTTGTCTAAATTTTTGGGAATTTTTTAAAATTTCCTCTGCATTCGCTCTGTATTAAAGATTTTTTCTCCTTTTTCTGCAGTAATATGCGTCAGTTTTCTCGAAAATCGACGCAATTTCCATTTCCTCCCATTCAGTCCATGTAGAAGTGATGTAAGGGTAAACAGTGCAATGCTCGAATAGACTGTTTCAGGCTCGTACCGTTTCGATAAGATATAGAGATAACAGTGACAGATAAACTAGACCGATTTTTAAAATCATTGGGATCGCTCTTCATTCGCAATCGTGCAAGGCTGTAAGCCTATGGTCCTCTTACACACAAGAGAAAAGACAATCAAGAAATGGCAACGATTTTTACGAAAGGACATTTAGTGGGTACCTTGTTGTTTTTTCTCGTTGTTGTGATCTTCCTGTCATTCTATGACACTAAAACAATGCCGGCTGCAGACAGCAGAACTAAAGACTGGAATAGTGTCTCTCCGGACAGAGTAGATCAATCGAATCTCAACTGGTACAACAGCGAGTCGAAAACCGTACCCGATTTCTTCAGATACCTTCACTGGACTAACGACGGAGCCTGTGAGATTCCCATGGACTTTGGCGGACATATTCACAAGACGAGCAAATTTGTCGGAATGGATGGACAGAAAACTCTGTGCTTGGATAACGGAGTAGCTCCAGACCCTCAAAACTGCGTGGTTTATTCGTTCGGTATAAATAATGAGTGGTCTTTTGATGACAAAATGGCGGAATACGGGTGCTATGTGTTTGCATTCGATCCGTCAATGATAGTAGCGGACCACGAACGTTCTAAAAAAGTCAAGTTCTTCAGAACGGGATTAGGAACTGAGAATGTGGACAAAAATGACAAAGGGTGGAAAATGCGCACGTTCCCAAAGTTGAAGAGTGAACTCGGTCATGACGTCATTGATATCTTGAAAATTGATATCGAAGGCAGTGAATGGGATGTGTTGACACAACTGTTAGAAGAAGGGGCTCTTGAAAGTGTGAAGCAGTTAATCATAGAGATTCATGTAAAACAAAAAGACACCACAAAAGAGCATGTTGTAAAATACTGGCAAATTTTAAGCAACATTGAACGAGCAGGATTTGTGAGGTACTCGTCGAAAGGAAACCCTTGGATGAGATACGTGATTTCAGCGACGGGAACCGCGGAAATTCTTGGGTACGAAATTGCGTGGTTTAACCAAAATTACAAAACAAAGTATTCACCGGCACTATAATACCGCATTTAAGATTTGATGAAACTCTTATTAAAGGTGTTTTCAAAAATTCAATTATTTGTCTGACGATGAACCCTATAATCTTGTCGAATATTCCCCTGTTTTTTACAGCTGTGTTTGGTCAATTTATTGGAAACTAATTCGAAAGTTGATAAAGCACACACAAAATTGAAAAGAGCTGAAAATGCAGTGCACTTGTTTTACCTATAATTGTTCTTTGTGACGTATGCTAGTAATATGAAAAAGGTTTGGGTCTTGCGAACGCTTAATTACGTTATAAAAAGAAAACCCTTCTGTAACATTGGCGTGTAATACAGTGATCGGCAAGCTATCCGCGTGGATCCGGTCCGCGCACCCAGTTTATCCGGCCTGCGGTGCTCGCACAAAGAATTCTAATTCACGTAATATGGCAAGTTTGGGGTACAAAAGAGCACACTAAATCTTAATTCCTTACAAGTCAAGTCCAACCTTTATTGAAAAGAATTATTTTTGGAAGTATCTCTCTCTTACGTTTTTGGTTAAGTAATATCCGGTTCAGTGTTTCAATTGGCTAATCCATCCCGTCTTCACCTCACATGGCTTTAAATGGCCCGTGAAGGGGAAAAGTTTGTCGATCCCTGGTGTAATAGAACTCAATATCGTTGTTGCTACATTTCGTAAAGAGAAAAAAAAAAAACGAAAATGAAAGACCCTCTTTTACTCGAAATTATCCCGTTTGACGACATGCCGTCAGTCCGTAATTTTCTAGAAGAATGTTTTTCTTTCTGATAAATTTGGTGCAGATTACTAAATGTTTTCGTAGATTTAGTAACAGAAATTCTATTCACGAAGAAAGCCGTGACAAATATACAACTGACGAAAGCGAGGCTGGGTGGGTGGATTCATACGGATTTCCTTATCGGAATTTTCATCTTAGGGTGCCTTCAGATCTGTGGTTCAAGGCACTTAAGACTAGACCGCTCGTAAGCCATAACATTGTGGGTTGATAGATAAGTACTTTCCGATTTTTACCCAAAATTTGGAAACAAACGTCTCTGTAAGTACCAAACTTTACTAAATAATATAAGACCCATTTTATTGCATCACACTAGCCCTACGATTACGTAGATCAGAATTCCCCTTGTCGCAGGTCGTCTTCGCTTCGTTTTCAAATAAGTGAACAAGGACAATTTTCAAGCATTTTTTTTTTTTTTTTTTTTTTTTTTTTTTTGCAAGAAGGAAATTTTGACTGGAGAAGAAAAAGCAGCAGGTTTTTATTGGGAAATCGCACCCACGCGCTTCTTCGCCTGTTTTCTGTGGCTCAGCCGCAAAAGCGCCACGAAAGGAGCCACAAATGTCCGCTCTCCTTTTGTAGCCAGAGGATTGCAGGTGTATCACAAGGCTTCTGTGTTAAGGCATGGGCAGCCGCTTATAACCCTGAAATGTCAGATGCGGGTTTGAATCTTCCAAAGTTGTTAGTTTGTCCGTATCTATCCCTAAAGAAAGACCCACTTGGCAGCCATTTAGTGCGCAAAAATTTTATTCGTAAAACTATTCGAAAAGAAAAAAAAATGAATCACGCCTGCTTTCAGGGCTTGAGGACCATAAGCTGCACAATTTTTTCAGCCTTAGCTGAAGCTGTGTGTCCTTCGTAGAAATGATAAAACACAAATATGACAATAATTTTCAGCGATAATGTCCTTTTTTTGGCACTGAATAAAGCGTTGCTTCAAGGTCAGGAATTAACAAACGAGAAAAAATGTGGCACTGAGGGACCCGTTTCGCTCATTTTTGAAGAAAATGTGCACATATGCATTCAAGTCCGTACCCAGAATTTTTGTTCGAAGGTGGTTTTCGGAGGTTTCAAGGGGGAGTGGGGGAGCCGGATGCGATTTTCTTGTACATTTGACGTTTGTCCTATCTTCCTCATTATAAAATAAAAATTTCGGGTGGGGTGATCGACACTCTACGCCCCCGGGTACAACTTTGCACTACGTACACTCAGAGAAATGCCTGGACTGTTTGAGTTCAATAGTGGTCGTAAAGCGGAACGTTGTAGTCGATGGTCGATCAACCCAATACCTACCTACTAGGGGACAGGCGGGCACGGAAAAGATTAGAAAGGTCATATTTTGTCATCATATCCTTCCGAATTGTCCTGCCCCATGCTCTTTACCTGCTGTAAATAGAAAACTGGACAAAAATACGCACTACTCGTTAATTAACCGCCAAACCACCCATAGACTAATCCTTAGTCCCTTAGGCTGCGTTTCCTTTGTCACATATTTCGTTTGTCTGAATACCTGTTTCGGAGGAAAGTATTGCAGATTACGCTGTCAGTTTCGGTTGCAAATGCGTATTTAGCACACTTTTACTGTGATGTTGCAAGAACGTGCTAACAAGCGAAAGCAGCAAGATAATCAGTTCTTATTTGCTCAGTAAAACGTGCTAAGATGGCGATGGAAACAGCCTTTGACTTCCATCATGTGCTATTGTGCCACGTTTTTTTTCTTTTTGGATAAAACTTAATCGCTCCTTTTCATTTTTGAGTCTGTTTGTGATCTACTGATTGAATGCATTATTCCCTTTTTAAATTTGTAGAGACAGATTTTTGTCTTTCTAATGTAAGGTTGTTAATTGTCCTTAGGGTTGTTAACCTTGTAACGCTATGCCTACGTAGCTAATTGTTGTATAAATTGACCTAACCTTTCGACCTGACAGTGTTTTAACCTTGTGATCTTCTGATCTTTCTTTCTCTCTTCTCTTGTATATATTGCCTATCTTTTCGTAAATACAGTCAGTCATAGCTAGACTTTTGCATATTCTACACTAATACTACAATACTTTTGCCTGGAAGAGCCTTTCCACGTTTCAAGAAATTTTGATGACCTGATGATTAGATGAGCCAAGAACATGGATGCAAACAATCTAATTTAAGCTCTAAATTAACACTGTTTCTTTTCTTTAGGTAAGTCGTTTATAGGTTAATTGGTGACTTCTCCCATTTTTCCCTCTGTCACAATGACATGTTTCCTTGGAAGGCAGGCAACTTCTGATTCTTTACGTGATAACAAATCAGCTTTGCTTATACACGTTCGATCTCTCCATGCAAATATATGTATATTCTGTGAAACTATAAATGGCTCTAGAACTCTCAGCTAATGATTGTGAAGTGATATTAAATAAAATTTCAAGCAATAAAAAGCAATAGCGTTAGTCGGAGTTGCGTGGTTTTCAATGCAAGGTGGGCTTTTGGTGGGGGTAATATTTCATTCTGGGATAAGAAATTGCATAACTCAACCGCGAGTTTTCATAGGCGAATACATAAACATTGCTTCACACACTAAAAGACACTGATTTACTGGCATGCATTAGACTTTATACCAACTTTGAAACGCTTACAGTCTAATGAATGTCGTGACTAAATTTTGCGAACAGGATGACATGGAATGACAGCCACTCGTTTTTCTTCCTTCTTGGAATGTTAGCAATTAGTCGAAAAGTCTTTCCGTTTCCTGAGTTCTTACCATTGCCAAGAAAAACAGTGTAATTAAAAGCATTCTTTTGTGCATGCAAGTTTTACTATTGGAATAAATTATCCTCAGTTGAAAAACAAATCCTCTTTCAATTGTAAATCCAATGTTTTGCTTCAGTTAGAACGTGAATTTTTATGTGAACTTCCTAGACTGTGCGGAGCGCTACATTTATTTGATCATTTTTCCATCACTCACTTGTAATATTTGGTGGATGGTCTTTAACGTTGAAAACTTGTTAAAAATTGCAGTAAAACTTACAAAACTCCTAAAAGTAGATTGCCAACTTCAAAAGTATTTAATCGAATTCTATGTCTTGTAGCGTGCGAAATACAACTTGTTAAGTCCGTGATGTCATACAGAAATTAAATTAAATATCGACATTGCCAGATCAGTGCAGCACGAAACAAACAGAATCTTCAAACAGTATTTCGTGATCTGAAGAAAGATTAATGCGAAGGTCGTGAAGGGGAAGAAGTGAAAAACAACTGTGTTAATTACGCAATTCATTGTTATTGCATGAAATACAAGAGCCACATGGATAAGCTTTCATTTATTGATATTTTTGATAGTTAACTTGATATGTTCCTTTAGATCCAGCGATTTTAAATGAGAGTGTGCGTACGGGTTCTGTATGACATCCCTTGTGTTATTTTGTTTTCTATGGCGTTGCTCGGTTTCCAAGGACGATATCTGACTATACATGTTGTGGCAGTTAGCTCGCTGTTAAGCGTTCAGTAAGAACACTTCTTTCAGTTGTTGTCGTACAGTACTCGCACAAAGAACCAAGCTCATAGTACTTTGGCATTATTCTGTGTGCCTATGCAAGTTGGTGTACACCACTTTAATTGTTCTTGAATTCTTTGCATAAAGGATCTTAACGTTACTTTCACCCAACGCTAAAGACCCAAGATTCCTGATGCAGAAGCATATTTTTATGCATTTGTTAGTACTTTTCCACATGCTTTATTAGTTGGTCGGAAAATTGGTCTGTACACAGGCTTCACTCGTCACTTTGTGCCCCATATCGCGCGCCGCTTAACTTTCGAATTTTACTGCAAGCTTGTTAGATTTGAACCGACTAGAAACTAAAATTGCACTGTCAACAACGTTGAAGATAATTGTGGGAGGTTATTTTGTAGGCGAAGAATATCATACCCGGTGTATCTCTATCCCCTCCTTTTATCGGATAATCGGCAAAGAAACCATTATTTTCATCACGCGCCCGATGGACATAAATGCATTGATTCTACTGAGACCGTTAGCAATTTAGTGGTAAAGGGCGCAAATATAGAAAAAGCAATGATTTCGCCAAAAATTCTCTTATTGAGTGTTTTAGTGCTCCTCTCCTTTATTCTAATATTCATAACACACCATAATACAAGAACAGCCCCGGGTTTAACCGTTCTCACCGAAGACCGGAATAACGTCGATATGGACCGTGAGCCTTATGCCAAAGTTAGCTGGTATGAAATGGAGCCTAAAACGATTCCTGATTTCTTTGAATATCTTCACTGGACAAATACTGAATCATGTGACCTTCCTACCGATTTTGGAGGTCATATTTATAAAACGAATCAATTTATAGGAATGGACGGCCAGAAAACACTGTGCTTGGATAATGGAGTAGCTCCTGACCCTAAAAGCTGTGTAGTTTATTCGTTTGGCATAAATAATGACTGGTCTTTTGACGATACAATGGCTAAGTATGGATGTGACGTTTTAGCCTTCGACCCGTCCATGAACGTCCCAGACCACAATCGTACCGAAAAGGTGAAGTTCTTTCGCACGGGACTAGGAACACAGAACGTCGATAAAGATGGCCGAGGTTGGAAAATGCGTACGTTTTCCACACTGAAACGTGAACTCGGCCATGACATCATTGATATCCTGAAAATTGATATCGAAGGTGATGAATGGGACGTACTGAAACAATTAGTACAAGAGGGTTGTCTGGAAAAAGTGAAGCAACTAGCTGTGGAAATTCATGTAGAAAACCAAAGTAATATTAAAGAGTACGTCGAAAAGTACTGGGAAATTTTAAGTGGAATTGAATTTTTCGGATTTACGCGATTCTCGTCGAAGAGTAACCCTTGGATGAGACGTTCCGTTCAAGGGCTTGGAACCAGCGATTTTTTGGATATGAGCTGTCGTGGTATAACAAAAAATATAAATTGCACGAAAAGGCAGCTTTATAATCCTACGCTTGAATAATAAATTTTCTCAGTAGTGTTTAATACAGCAATCTGCCAAGTACAGGATCTACTTTCATTTACAGATATATTTCAAGGACACCAAAGAAAGAATTGAGAAAATGTTGTATGTATACTTATAAAATCTAATACATTACTAGCACAATCACATGCCGAAATATGGACTTTAAGTCGACCACGTAAAGTTAACTTTGCACTGCACTTCTTGCCTTAACATGCTTACAACCTTTGTTTCTCTCAGGAACATAAGGGGAGGACCGAAGTGTGCCATTGAAACTAGGTATTTCTTTTTCTTTATTGCGTCAAAAAGCAGATTCCAAAATTTCTATTTTTTAGAATTTGTTCTCAGTTTCTGCGAAGCTAGTTTGCTGGGAATTTCTTCCACTCGCTGGATATTTTTGTGTAAGAGTGCATTAGAAAAGAGTGTATACGACATTGTTTTTCGTGTCCAATTGAAAAATATTAAAAATTTCTTATTAGATTAAAAAATTTCATAAGGTTTTAGAGGAGATTTCCTCAAGTCTTCTAAACTTCTGCTATTCCCTTTCAACATCCGCTGGAGGAAGACTATTTCAATTTTGGCGCTAGTGCAATTGTACTTCCCAAACAGTTATATTGTTAACCTTCAAGAGCGCTGGGATCGCTTCTATGTTCTCGTTGCAGTTTGCTATAAACACACATGGTTTACTTTCAAGCTTCCCTCCGGTAGTTCTCCCTCTGTCGTCGCTGGCGCCGCTGCTGTTCATTTCCGTTGGCAAATGGTCGACAAGGAGTGGACAGTTTAGCGTCCTTGTAAACTCTTCCCTTCTTTTGTGTTTATATCAAGTAGGTGCCCAATTTTGAATTGTTGTGTGTTTAATCTATGTGTTTACATTTGTGAAATCAGGTATATTAAATAGCAGAATTTCCAGCCTATACTGAAATTTCATACTTACAGATAAATTCCAAAATTCTGCAGCAAATTTCTCAAGCCAAACAAATTTCCTACGCCTTAAGAGGAGCAAAGACTGTACTGCGTATAATTTAATTCGCTCAAGTCTGTCATTTCAAAGGTAATACGTTAATAATTATAACGACTGTTCATGTTTGAAGTGACTGTTTATGTTAGAAAGTATTTAATGTACAGTAAGATCACGTAATTAACAAGCTTTCATCATTCCATTTATCAGTCTTCAAGTTTTATTACGAAGCAATAATCCAGAATCTTAATAAATCCGATTAAGTTAATTAGCCATGTGATTGTATCAATTGCTTTCTAGTAGACATGTCACGAACGCTCTTATTAATAGTTTCAGCGGAGTTTCTTGTTTGTGTTTTACAATAGCTCATTGGCGGATCAAAATGAAAGGATTGTCGTAATTTAGAGAATCCTTGATTACATTATTAAGTTGTTTTTCCTATACTGGTCGTTATTATATGATTGTCTAGGAGAAACGATGGATATTGCTGAAGTATCTACGGATGGAAATCCGCCCACCACTTTTTTCATCGAAATACCAGAAGCCTCAACTGACGTCACGACTGAAGTCTTTTATACTTCGGCCCATATACCCGTTCTCTTTGATGATTCATCTGACAAAAATTCGAAGCAGCAATCAGAAAACTCTCTTTCTGTTAGCACTTCCATGGAACTAAACGACCTCCTTCCTCCTCCGGCACCGCCTCCTGTTTCACCTTCCAGTCAGTCTTCTTCTAAATCGCACTCCATTAAAGCTTCGGATCTCCCCACATTGAAAGTGTGTCTCACTCCCGTTTCTGTACCGAAAGAAAGTGTGAAACTTGCAGCAAAATCAGTAACCACCTCTGCCCCCACCAAACGACTTAGATCAGTTTCTACAAAAGCCAATCTTCTCAAAACCAAACGCCTGAAAACCGCGCCCTCTGCACGGCAGCCGAAAAATGAAACTTCCTCTTCTCAACCGATAAACCTTCCAGCGGAGGCAGCAAGCCCTGGCAATTCCAAAAGAGGCTACAGTGATGACGTGGCGGGGAAATGCTTCGTTCTAGATTGTCCTGTTCGAAAAAAACCTAGTTTGGACGTGCGAAACCGCAAATTACCCATGTCATTATTAGGTTTCGAGCGTGGGCGCCAATGGCTCACTAACGCTGGTCGGACGGATTTGTTAGCGCGTTACTCCTCCGATCCGAACAGTATGCGACATTACAGTATCTGCGACTTACATTTCGCCGACAACCAGTTCATGAATCCCCTAAGGCGCCTAACCATTCCCAACGCAATGCCGACCTTATTCGGCAAAGACGCTATACCGTACTCGTATTATGTCATGAAGCAGAAAGAAGGTTTAGAATGGTACGAACGAACCGTTAAACAATCCAAAGTGAACACGAGCAATAACGCCAATTCCTCCAACGCCAAAACCTTACCTCGCCCCTTGGCCACGCCCATAAAACCGGCCTTTTTCGTCAACAAAGACCCGAATCACTTTACCACTATTCTTTCCGAAGCGTTAGTCTCTCAAGATTACGCCGATACGGTCATCGCATGTCCGAACTTGAGAATACGTGTCCATCGTGTGGTACTGGCCGCGGGGAGTCCCTATTTCAAAGACTTTTTGAGTCAACCACCCTTTGCTGACATGGACGAGCCATGTATAATTCTGGACGAGTTCACGCCTTGGGAGTTGCAAACGTTGGTTTATTATTTGTACCACGGCAGTATTTCTGTTCCCCACGACAAAGTGGGAGAAGTAAAGAAATTCTTGGAGAAGTTTTTGATTGGGCAGGTAGACCTGCCCCCGGCTCCCCCTATTTACAAAGATTGCCTAGATATGCCCATTCGTTTTTCGGAAACGAACGCAATGCAGCAACCTAATTTGCCGTTTAAACCTGGAATTAGGAAAGTTTACGGCTACGCAGGCTCAGAATTGAGTTCCACTACAGCTAGAATCGGTTTTAAGTTTCTCGAGAAAATTATCCTGAAGAATTCTTTCAACCATAGGGTATTACAGTACAAGCCGAAAATCAGACCCTTTATGGAAGAGATATCACTAGATACGGAAGATACGGAAGAAGAATTTACACCGGAAACCGTGTTGTTCGATGACGTCAGAGAGGTTGATTATCCCCTTCCTTCGTTAGAACTTGATTTCAAGGTCTTAGATCGACATGATCTCTACGAGTCGGACAATTCTGACCACCAAGAGCCGTTAAATGACCAAGTTGGAGATGGTGTTGACATCACCACTGATCCGGAGGTCGCTGTGTTACTGGATGAGTTCTACAATTTCGAGTACGTCAGTCCTTACATTACTGCGCTCATTCGCAAAGGTTACCCTAGCAAGCGTTCCAGTAATAAAATTCACCTACTGACGAACGCACCGGTCGCGAAGCATTATCTTTCAAAAGGCAGCAATCGAGAAAAGGTGTTGCTACAAGCCCGTCGCAAGGCAGAGCAGCGTAAGGCACAGAGCGCGGTAAAGAAAGCGTTTAGGGCGGTAGCTAAAGGTAAACAGAAATTGTTAAAGCGAAGATTCGCTGCCGTGAGGACCAACGATGAAGGTGGCGAAGCGGAGGAGGACGAAGAAGGTGACGAGGTGAATACAGGAGACGCTAGTGCTGGGCGTCGGAAGAAGAATTACAAGGTGCCCAACGGCTTTATTTGTGAATTCTGCGGCAAGACGTTCAATTACCGAGCCAATCTCGTGGCTCACTTAAGGATTCACAGGGGCGAGTTACCCTACCGGTGTGAAACGTGTGGCAAAGGCTTTAGGATGAAGAAAGTCCTCCGCGTCCATGAAGATGGACACATGGGTATCAGGAACTTCAAATGCGATTTGTGTGACCGGAGGTTCCTGCGGAAAGATCAAATGGCCAAACATCGGCGTGTCCATACGGGAGAAAAGCCGTATATCTGTCATATTTGCGGTAAAAGGTTCAGAGTTAAAGGTGGGCTGAATAACCATGTGCGAACACATACCAAGGAGAAGCCGTTTTCGTGCCAGATTTGCAGCATGAATTTTTCGTCCCATCGTACCGTCAATGAACATAAGGAAAACCATACACAAGAAGACAGGAATTTGCGCGACCCTACCTTCTTTTACAAGTGCGAGAACTGTGGGTATTACTTCTGCCGACCGTCGCAGGTAATGAAACACAGGTGTGATAGCCGCGGTGCAGACGACGAGGGTGACTTCTGGTGTCAGCAGTGCCCCAAGCGATTTATCAGCGAAGAATTCGCCCAGCAGCACTTTGAGCAAGCGCACGTCAAGAAAACGAAGCATAATTCGAAAGAGGAAATCTGTCAGACTTGTAGTATCATTTTCCCCAGCTTGGGGGATTTGTTGAAGCATGCCAAGGACTTGCATATTGGTCAAAAGGAGGCGGAGGTTTATTGCAATGCGGATGGGCTGTACCCGTGCCAGACCTGCGACGCGGTGTTGGAAACGGAGGAACTTTGGAGGGAGCACAGAAAGACGCACGAAGAAACGAGGGAACCCTCCGGTTGCGCGACTTGTGGCAAGATGTTCAAGTCTAAAGCCGCGCTCAGTCGTCATGCCATTACACATTTGGAAGTGAAACCTCATATGTGCACCATGTGTGATAAGAGTTTTACGACCAAGCAAATGCTGACGAATCACATGAACAGTCACTTGAAAATCAAACCGTACGTTTGCGAGTGGTGTGGCCACGCTTTTAGTAGTCAAGGGAACTACTATAAGCATAAGTACCGGCACTTGGGCGTCCGGAAATGTAAGTATTGTCATCGGATCTTTGACACGAACAAGAAACTACATGAGCACGAAACAGCTCATGAAGCTGGGAAAGTCACAGGAAGTTTCAGAAAGCAACAAATGGACGTCGTGGTGGTACCGACCGGCGTGGTAGAACCAGAGACTTCGAACGATGGGGAATCCGTAGAAGAAGATGACGCTTCCAATTATTATGTCGTCTTGGACACGGAAACTTTGTATAAAACTGCATAGTTAGGTTTAGTTAATTTTGTGCATAAAATGGCGTAAATTGATGTAGACAATTGTTTCAGATTTTTTTTATTGAACATATTGAAGGAATATGAAAGTAAATTGCGACGGAGTAAAGGTATTCAAGAGTACACATACCACCGACCTGGAAAATTGTTTCCCGTTGTATTTTGTTTCAGCTATGCCTGTATGAAAAAAAAAATAAAAGAAAATTATTCGTCTTATTTTCAGGGCATCGTTTAAGACTACTAACTGAACATCAGATTCCGCCTTTTTAACGGATGAAACAATCCTGCTCTTCAACTTCTGTGTGTTCAATTTTATTTATTTTATTCAATTAATCTTATACCCCTTGGCATAGTTTTATGAGGTAATGTAGTAAGGGCCGTTGTGCGTCAAATAATATCAAGGTAAACCACCGGTATTTGGGTAGTTCACAAGACACGCTAGGGTAGAACGTCTCACTTTGTTTTTCTATACTTTTCAGTAAGGGTGGTAGGAAAGTTGATTCTGTTAAGAAGCGGAAACCTATGTCTTCACGTTAATCCGACGAAGGACAAGATTAAAAACTGCTAAATAATAATAGGAGCATTTACCTCAAAAGGAGGATGAACCGTCCATTCCAACAAGAAAGAATGGCAGTGTTGAGTTTGACTGTACTATAGTAAATAAAACATGTAATGGTGGAACAACTTCAGGCATGATGTGTTTTGTCTTCTTAAAATTATGTTCATATTTATTTCCACGACTGTAGCCAAGGGATAGTAGGGATTTTACCCCCTCCCCCCGCACACACACACACGCACACACACCTAACAAAAAAGTCCTTTCGAAACTCCTCAAACCCCCTGCTAACCGAAATTACGGGTCCGGCCCTGCTTCTATGAAACAACTACGCGAAATAACAAGTGGCGGATTAGGGATAAGACCAATGTTATTTTGTTAAAGAGTCAGTTAGTACGATTAAAAATCTAGAGCGCTAAAAGAGAATGATTAAGTACGTTTACAGAAAATGGGGAATTATTAGGTTTAAGTTTTGAAATATGATTGCGCTCGAAAAGAAGAGAGTCGAACTATCCAATTAGAAGCGACGAATGAGTCACGAAACCGCGCCTCTTTGAATTTTAGTGTACGATTAGATTTTGTTACTACGCTGACACAAGTATAAACACGCCCAAACAACAGAGTGGAACAAGTGATAAATACGCCTAAAATACTCCTAGTACACATAAGAAAAACAGCATCCATTTGCACGTAATTTTCTTTTTTTTTGCAGTTTGTGTTTTACTATGTTGTCAATTTTAGGCTGTCAAACAGAGCGTGTTAAGCCCTTATGTGGAAAGAGTAAAACTATTTGGCCAGTTTTCTTTCGTATCTATAATTAATCATCTCGTTACCAACATGGAAAAACCTGTGAGACGCGATTCCGTTGCCATCCAAGATGCGGAGACTTTGCAGTGCACCCAGACTATAGGCGCAGTTTTACAAAATGAAGTAACAGCTGAATTTATAAAGAAAATCGAGGACAATCTCCTATTCTGCGATCACATCGCTTTCGGCTTCTTGGTATTCAATAATTGCGATATTTATGCCGCGAATGCCATTCCTGCCATCAAACACTACGAAAACCAGCAAAGAGAACCCCAGGCTCCGTCCGCAGGAGCAAATCGTTCCTCTGGCGAGAACAGTTCCGCCGTTAGCTGGAAAAGATTATTAATTTCACCCTGGTCCAAAACCGTTTTGGATAAGCACATCCTTAACGCCCAGATTATCGAAGCTTTATGTCTGTTAGGGCACCATCATCTCCTCGGTGAACTTGGCGTTAGTCAAGAAATATTCCAACATTTTGTTTCGGGCACCTACACATATTTGCCTGCGCACCGTAAAGCGCTTTTTAGGTTGATCGACCAATTAACCTTCCAAGAGGGCCAGCAACTCATTAAACGTGTGCAGAATCGGTACTTAAAGCACATTGCGGACCTAGGCAGAAGGCAGTCTTGCATGACGCACGATTTATCAATATTTAAGTACCTAGAGATCCCCATGAGCATTTGCCTTGGCTTGAACATATTTGACCCGGAGTACGAGCTCTTGTCGGCCAGTTTGGCTGACATAGGCAGAGAAAATCTGTGCGTCTACTTGCCTCGCACACGTCCTGTTGAATCGGCTAGCTTATCGTCAACGCTCGTTATGAGCTCAGACGCGTCATCGACGATTTGCACGACGGACTTGTCACTAGTTCCGAGATTTGATATGACAAATCCTGGTAAATGTATCATCATCAACCAAAAAACATTCAGTCGGGTGCCGGAAGATCCACAGCTTTATCGCGTAAATATTTTGCGTTCTCCTACTCTTCAAGACACAACTATCTAATCTCGAGTTAGAAAATAAAACACATTATGCTTTAGTATATGGTGGAGAATCTCGAGGATCGATTGGGAACGGATTACGATTGCGAACTATTGCAGCACACGTTCGCGTCTTTGAATTGCCACGTGACCGTGGAGAAAGACATGACGAGCAGAGATTTGCGAATATTCTTCCAAGATCTGTCACGCTCCTCTTTTGAAGGTGTCGCTGTTCTAATAGTTTGTATTCTTTCCCACGGAAAAGAAGGTAAAGTTTCTTCATTTTAGGGATCTGATTTTTTGAAACCTGCTCCAGCGTCGAGTTGTGTAAGGTCTTGTCTACCAACTGCTCTCTTGGGGATTAACGTAGGAAATGGTTCGACAAGTTTTGGGGTGATTTCAGGAAGAACGTTGAATATTCAGTAATTTTTTTCAATAAAATTCTGATTCGTTGTACGTACCTAACAATCCTTAACCAAATTGATTTCAGAAAAGGTTTTCACTAATTTTTCGTTATGCTTTCGGCAGCAAAATGCAGGAACTTAAACTTTTCAATTTCCGATGTCGATTGCACCAAAATCGTTTAGTGGATTTTAAAGAATTTGAACGAAAATTCTTTCTTTAATCTGTATGGCGTGACATCGAAAAAACTTACTTTTTCCCTTTTTATCGAAAGTAGCAAATTTTGTGAAATCGCTATTTGTTTATTAAGTAGTCTGCTTTTAAAAAATAAATAAAAAAATTATCGTTCCCACTTCCCAACGAGTAATTACATTAACTTTACAGTAAATAAATTATTGAAAAATATTAAACAGGTTCCGTCAAATTTGTGCTTATAAATTCCGCTGTAAATCGCCCAGCAGGTAGGGGGTTACTCCATTGCTGATAGTAGATAGACACTGGAATTTCCCTGCACAAATTTGGCGAAAACCATTTGACATTTTCAATAGCTTCTTGATAGCAAAGCTGTACACACATCTTTGAAACCACATTTCCTGTTACTGTGTTGCGTGTTTTGAGCAAGCTACGAAGAATTCTCTATGAGCCCTAGCCTGCGTAACAGACTCCAGCTCAGCTGGAGGAATGGCGAGCCGTTCGCTGTTTAGAGGTGTAACTTATTCTTACCACCTTGCACGAGGACTGCCAACGGTTCTCTTGTAGGACATTTTCCGGAAATGAGATTCCTTCGAACGGTCGTGATCGTGACAGTAAAGTTATGCTTGATAACACTTGAGATTGGTATCAAGATAGTTTTGAAAAAAAAGGTAAATTGTAAGCGCTTTCATTTACTGATGCTAAGTTTAATAAAAAAGAGAGAGAAAAAAATTATCGTTACCGCGCCATACGCATTTAAGAAAAAGTATTGCCAATGGAGAAATCTTTAAAGTCAGACGATCCGACGCAATCGACCTAGAGAATTGAAAACCTGAAGCTCCCGCGTGCTGCAAAAAATCTTACGAAAAATTGCGAAAACGCTCTTCGAAAGTATTCGGTGAAAACTGGTAGAATAACTAATCAAAACCTTACTATCTAAAAGATATTTTAAAGTATCTAACGATTTTCGTAAAATCGTCCCTAAAATTTGTCGCGCCATCTCGGAGGTCAATACCCAAAAGTGAGTCTGGTCTAAAGTGGCCTTCAGCCCTTTGAATTAATTTTAACTGATAGAAAGTAGACTCTTTTTTTTAAAAAAAACACACACACACAAAAAAAACAAGGATGCTTTACATATGGTCATTAATACGAAAGAGATCTGTTAAGTAGTCAGTTTTGCGCCAACGTTATGAGCATGACGTAAGGTATCGTAAAATGGTTACCTTTTTTGTTTGACACACATTAGGACATGTGTTTGGGACAGATCGCATTCCAGTGAGTCTACGCGAACTTAAAGCGAATTTCTCCGCGAGCCGGTGCCCAAGTCTGGCGCAGAAACCGAAACTGTTCTTCATGCAAGCTTGCCAAGGCGATGAAAGTCAAGGTAAATGCTTCGTTCGTATTGATTTACCTTACGGTATTTTGTTAACTTTCATTGTTTACATTATAGTCTGCGTGTAATTTTTGGTCCATTCTTTGCTCTTACTAATTTTGTGGATGTTCTTTTTTTTCCGCAGTGGGATTCAAGCCAAGTGATTTAAAAACTGATGGAGGGATGACATCAGTTTTGATTCCTGATTTCTCGAATTTTTATGAAGCATGGTCTACCGTAAGGGGATTCGTGTCATATAGAAGCACGTCAAGTGGTAAGCGTAGGTATATTTTAAGAGACTGCGATAATATTGGATAATGCGTTGATAGGATCGTGGTTCGTACGGACGCTGTGTCATTATTTACTACTGCATGGCCATACTTTGGATATCAAGGCAATTATGACATTAGTGACGGATAACGTGGCTCAGGCCAATGCTGGCTCTCATAAGCAAGTACCACAGGTCTGCGACGATTGCCTTAGAAAACAGGTCATTTTTAGTCGCAATGAAGAGAAGTTTCTCGATACGGTAGTGTGGAGATTGACCAACGATTTGTCCGATCAATTCCTAAAAGCAGAAATGGACGAATATGTACGCAGACGTTTATTTTAAACCCAACTCTCCCTGTTTTTCAGAAAGAAAAAAATGGAAACTGATTCTGACTCATACCCAGTGCCTTTTATTGAGTTAAAACTGAAGTAAGTCTCCAAGAGCCAATTTTATTTGTAATTTAAAAAACATGTTGTTCTCTACTCGAGTTTCAAATTATACTTGATCGGTGAAATTAGCACAATGTGTGCGCATTGTTAGCAAATAAAGAGTACAGTGCCTTTAACTATTGAATAAAGCGGTAATCTACGTTATTTAAAAGCTGTATAATTCAATCAATTCAATGTGCGATAACAATGCCATATTAGTCTATGGAACTCCGGAACCCACGTAATTTCAATGCGGAATGCGCAAAGCTACACCAGATTCAAGTTAGGCTTAAGGCCCATTTCATTCCAATTTAACTCAATGGAGACTAACGTCGGGATTTCGTCAGCTCGGCTAATTTCACATTCTCATATATTCTTTTAATAAGCATCAAACCCGTGCAACTAAAATGATTGAAACTAATAGCAAAATTTCTACGAAAAGCCTCTAGGAATTTCTTGTTTCAAAGTAGCTCTGAATAAAAAGAAGAAACTTTCACCTTTAATCGACACAATTCTCGATTTCCTGTCGTATAGACAGGAAATCGAGAATTTCTTCATCAGCTCTTCTGTAGAGGAAATAAAGAAATATAAAGTGTAATTTTAATTTTACTTGCAATTTCTTTTATAACATATTATAATTGAACCCACTTTAACTAAACTCGCTTAGCGTTAAGACCCGTCTAACTACAAGCTAGGCTTAAATTCCGTTTCACCCCCAGTAAACACAGTGGAGAATAGCCTATTCTTGGATTACACAATTCGGTTAGTAACACAGTTCGCGTATTAACGCCTAATTTTCCCTCCCCATTGGTCATCTTAAATGACAAATAGGTTCGGTTAATAATAACCAACGAGGGACATCCGCAACAAAAACGCCGAAAGACAAGAGGCCGAGAAATTCCACGAAAACCTTCTAAGAGTTAACAGAAATATAAAGTGGAAAACCACTAAATTGCAACTCGTAGTGACAAAACACGCCTAATTACAAAATATTCCCAAGTCCTGTTTTGTGTTCGGCCCCACGCCCTTGTGTTTAAGCGGGTTCCTCTGCACTTTTCAGATTCCACTATTTTTTTACTGCCTGTTTTTTGTTTCACAATCTTTAGTTATTTGCAGTGGCGTCGTACACTTAAAAAATTTGGGGGGGGGGGCCGATTTTGTATTTCTCTTAATAAAAGAGTTAATGAGTTATAAATGAGTTTTAAATGATACTTTTTTTTCAGGATGGCAAAAATTTTGGGGGGGCCCGGGCCCCCCCGGCCCCATATGGCACGACGCCTCTGGTTATTTGTATAGTAGAAAGTCTGTCAGAAAAATGTATAAAAAGAAGTACACAACTTTGTCTTAGCAGGTGTTCATTGAACAAAAGTCTTGCGTTATCAAACTATTATTTCATACACTAAAAAGATAAGGAAAAAAGTTGGATCTCAGGTTTACTTCGTATGAGCGCTTTATGACTTAAGACCACTTCTAGAAACCCATTGACAAAAGAGTGGTAAACACCATTCAATCACTGACTATTTCTCTCGCATGTAAAGAAATATAAGTTTTTACTATAACTTTATTTTTTATACAAAATACTATTTTTACTATATTTAACACAAGCATGTAAGCATACGGCATTGTTTACTCATTTAGTATTTATTAAATCTTATAAATAGTTAACTCGAGTAATCCCAAATCCAGCTGGTTGGTCACGCGGGCTCTGGCAGAGACGGGTTCCAATGCGTTGGAATTAAGGATGGATTATTTTTGCCGTAAAGGTACACGAACTTCAACAGAAGTGATTTGTTTTCGCACTTTGTTACAAAGTAAAGCAAAACACGCATGCTTTAAAGAAAACTTTTCCGTGTGAGACAAAACGGGGAAAAGAAGAGCAAGCTATGAAAACTTTCTCATCTATCCATTTCACTACATGGGGAATGTGCATATAGAATAATTCTTTTCCGTTCCTTTTACATTAAATTAAACTTCACGGCTGTGATTCGTGCTGCTATATAAGACGTGTGCACAGGTCTACAGCCGAAAGGACTCGAAACGTGCGATCCCTCGAGGTCACGTGTGGTTGTACTTCTCAATGATATGGTAGCTCAAATTAGCTAACCAGTCTTGAACTATTCTTATTCCGAATTTTAACAACGTTATAAACTTGAGTTGCAACCCAGAGGAAACTTAAACGACTGGGAAGTGATAAAATTGGAACCGAAACTGCTTTTCAGAATGTAAGTATCAATAAATAACGTTACTTTCTCCGAGATTAGAGAATTCGCTGTTAAATAAAACTAATGATGTTATGAAAAATGTCACCCAAAATTGTAAAATTATCTCGCAGGCAGAATGTCCCGGACAGATCTTTAAGCAATTGTTCAGTATATAAATCCTATGAAAGCCATTAAGTGCCAAATATTATTAGACCATGTTTTCTACTTTTTTATACCATTCATCCCAAGAATGCGCAAATGTTCGGCAACGACTTCTGCTCACACCGGATGAGTCAACAAAAAAGAGAGAGAAAAAGTAAATAGCGTCATGCCAGTGCAATCTTGCCGTCCAAAACGTTCTTACCATGGTCCTTAACACGGTTTTTTAAAGGTTCGCCTATGGGTAATGTGACAGAAAAGAACGTAACACTTTATCACTGACATTATTATTTTTTTTTTTTTTTTTTTTTTTTAAATCAAAATTCTTCAGCGTTCGTTAACACCAGGCCAAACCAGGGCCTTCTCTAGGGTTTCGTTTGGACGTTTGAGGATTTCGGGGTGAGGGCTTCGGATGCAACTTTTGGACATTTGGGGTTCTTACAGTTTCCCCATTACATAGTAAGAAACTTCACGAGAGGAGATTTAGAAGACAGCCGAAGACGACTATACATCGCACCTGCGATGTCGGCCGTCTCTTAAAATAAACAAACAACAAACATTCAGGAGAGGAGGGGGAGCTCACTAATCGACCTAGATACGGCCTTAGATCAAACCTCATTGACATACTTTTGCTATTTTTGCTTGTATGACAGTTTAATTAAACTGTGCCTATAATTCTGTAGTGTGTAAGGTTCGTTACTGCTTCGGCGAATAGTGAGATTTCGAGCCTAGCACTTGATTTCGCATTTTGCATTAAGTAACTTTACGCTGAATTTAAACTAGCGCGGGTACTTAACACTAGCTCCTCTAGTGCTTCTTTCTCACACTTTTAACACAACAGAAACGCTAGCCTTGCAAAAAAGTGCGAACATTCTTCTCTAGTGTCCTTCAATCCAATTTACGTTTATTTCGCAGTGATATTTTGATAAGTTTATTCAACCATTTTGACTTGCAATTTGCATAGAGTATTCCCCATTATTTGTCACCAACATAGATAGTTGAAGAGTGTGCCACGTCAACCTCATAAACAGTTTTCCCCTTTGCAAGGTAAACTTAGATTAATTAATTCTCCAAGTGACGTGTTGACTCATTTTTTTCAGACACATTCCCCCCCCCCCCCCCAATTTTCCTTACTTGCAGTACCGTACCTATGATATTCCACCGTACTTTTCCTTGCTGTACAATAAGACGCCATACAACGCATCCGCTCCACCTTGAAATGATTAAATTCATTCTTTTATATCCTCCCAGCTGGGGCTACGACACAATAAGTTTTCATCATATCCTTATTTCCGTCTCATTCTCGTTCAAGTCAACACTTTTTAGTGATTCTAGTACCTTCTAATCAGGCACTGTAAATCTACTAAACCAGTTTTTTCCGCGTTAAAAGGGGTGTACAAAAAAGGCGTAAAAGTTTGACGTGAATGTTTGAAGGTTAGCTGTGTCAATTTTAGGAAGCTGTACTTTTTTGTGAAAGTTCGTTATCCAAATAATGTCTAAGAGAAAAGTACTAAAGATTTTTTTACTTTAGGATGATTGTCGGCGGTCATGGAGATGTTAATCCAAACAGTTCTTGGCTCAACAGTAAAGGCATGTGGTTAACTTATGGTTTGGGAGTTTTGCTGCTCCATTTGATACTCCTTTGCATTCCCATGTTCAGCGTCGCAACAGCATGGACACTCACAAACATCTTACACAGTGCTGTAAGTGAAACAGTTTGTCTTTAAAATATTTACATTTAAAGCTCATGCTATAATGACTTCACAGTTTTCGTAATTCTGCTCTTTGAAATCCTTCCCAAAAATATGTTGTCATCATACTTGTCTAATAACAAACTAGCACCAAGGAATTAGTGTAAGCGCAAGTATAAACTTGTTCGTATAATAGCGACTCGAACATTATTAAGATTAATTTTTAATTTACCTTGCACAAGATAGCTGAACAAGGTAGGAGACGGGGTAATGCAATTCCGTTGTCTTTTAAAACATAACTTAAATTTATCTAGGAAATTCTGACTCATAATTTTCTCTGTGTTGAGACTTAGCTTTTACATGGGCCGAAGTTAAAAATCATAGTCCAGCTCTTCCTAGATACATCCAAGACAATTTTTTGCATTTTTCAAGTGGAATTCGTTGATTGTGTTAGCTGCTGATAAGGTTTATGTCAAAAGACTGTTCTGTTTGCGTTGGTAGTTTTGTAACCTACAGTTTAGACGCAAATCATATCTAGTGTTTCTTTTCATATGTATTTTCTCTTTATTTTTAAAGTTAAATTTTAATGCATTTTAAATAGTGTTTGGAAAGGCAAGGCACATTTGTTCAGTAACAAATTCCAGTAACAAATCTAGTTCGATAACGCAAGTTAAGGCAGTAAACATTTGCGTTAATTGAAGAATCCGACGCATTTCAGAAACGTTGAGTTGGACCTATTCACACGTGCGACATGTGTAAGCTGATACACTCGCGACATGACGTCTACGTGAGAAGCGAAATTCTGGCTTGTGCCACTGATTTCCGATCAGGAACAAGGGAAAACTGACATAAAGAAAGAGGCTATGCAACTGTGTCTATGTTACATAGTGTTTCAGAATTTAACTAACATTGAAAATAATCATAAAATAATCCTGAGTTCGCCTGTTAAGAGACGACCGTTATTTAGAAGTGTGCAGAAATCTCTTCCTTTTATAGCTAGCCGCATCTTGTCACTTGTCTCTGCCTAAAGTACCTGTCACTTAACTGGCAATAGCCTACGGCTTGCAACTTACGGAAGAATTTTGAATTTGTCAAAGGGTCGGTACCGAAGGGTGGTTCATAGGTCTGATCGTGGACCAAAGCAAGTTTACACGTTTAGTGCATTAACAATATTTCCGAAAGTTTTATACTTTTAACTTCACGTTTGCTAGGTCGTTATGGGGAAATTTACTACCTGTGAGCAAGGTATTCAGAATCACCCTAGAAACTCATCATTAACAAAGGAAAATTATTGACGAGGCGCAAGACACAGTCAGGGCAAAGAAAAGTAACATTCTACTATAACCTCGCCGTGTGTTATGTATGTAGAGTATTTTTTTTTTTTTTTTTGCGACAGCAAATTTTAGTTCAAAATTTCTGCAGACTGTAGATAAGCTCTTCCTAGAAGAAAGAATTTGATTATTTTCATTGAAATCTGCAACAACACTGTAAACCTACCCTACGATCGAAAAGACTTCACATCGCTTCCCTCGAAACAGATCAATTATTTTTTCCCATTCAAATATTTCATTGAATCGATATACATTGCGAACTCCTAATATACATTGCCAAACCCCTGTTTTCCCCTTCCCAAATGTACATAGTACATAGGCCTATTCCCTTTGGTGCGAGCGGAGCGAATTTAAAAGTTAGCAATTTTTTACCGTTTATTTTGTTTTATCCACTGTTTCACCGTAATAAACGCAAGGCTACGCGGTTAGTCAATTTAAAAAATCTAGTGCAGTACGAATGTACAATACTGTACTTTCGTTTTCCACAGAAGAGCACAATTCTGTTTTGTCGCTAAACCTGTTAACGATATTTCGTGAAAAAATCACGCTCACAGGCTAACGTTTGATTGTTACGTCATTTTTGTGAAATACGCTATTGTGCGAAATTGACACCTGTTGTAATTAAAAGATGCGGTGGTGTTGGTAACCGTAATTATCACAGTAATATATAACCCCATCGCTGCCTGGAATGTTGTTTTTACCACATTTTTGTCTCTGCAAACGACGACTGTAGTTTTTAGTTGCTACAATAATCAGCGCTTCCAGTGTCATTTATTGGGGTATGCAAAGGTTGTCAGTTGTATTAGTTCGGTAGAAATTAAAATCTTTTGTAGAACTTTAAGGGAAAAACTGATTAAGCAAAACAACGTACCACGGTTTTCTCCTCTGAAACTGTAAAAGTTTTGCAAATATTCGTGTTAACGGGAAGTAGAAAAAGCACAATTTAAAGCACATACAAAATTCTTCCGTCCTGCAAGCTTATCAGTGTTCTGCTACGTTACCTTTTGTCTCAGAAAGTGTGACCATCAACGGGTTATGGATCTTACCTTCATTGTTGTGTCGTATTACGGTCGAAACCCTGCCTCTTCTGTTTATTGTTTATGCCTTTTGAGCGAAAACGCGTCAACGAAGGAAACTTTAAGCGTTTTGGTTCCCTACGCTGTTTCCAACATTGCCAGTTTTGTTTGAAAATTGTCTTTCAGCAATTTTTATCGCGATTGTCTGTTGTGTTACTTGTTGAAAACAAATTGCCAAACGGAAGAGCACAAATGGGAAAAATATAGAATAATTATTTATAATAAATATTGTTTAAATATAAACAGCAGAAACTTGAAAAAGTAATTTTTCTTCCTTTACTTAGCTGATGCTACTCTTGTTGCACACGCTAAAAGGAGCCCCGTGGGAACCCCTAGATCAAGGCAAAGCGCGATTACTCACGCATTGGGAGCAAATCGATTATGGGGAGCAGTTTACTGCCACTCGAAAGTTCTTGACGGTCGTCCCGGTGGTTTTGTAAGTGTTCCCTTTTTGCATTACAATATAGTACATTCAGAAAAAAAAGAAATGGTCAATAAATTAAAGCGATTCCCTTTTGGGCAATACTAATGGCGTTTCCATTCTTAACAGGTTCATGCTGGCGAGTTTCTACACAAAATACGATACGACGCATTTTATAATCAACTTGGTTGCGTTGATTGTCGTCCTTTTACCAAAATTGCCGCAATTCCATCGAGTAAGGCTGTTTGGGATTAACAAATATTAGGTTTTGAACTTCTAGATAAAAACAAATCACGTCCTTTCTTTCTTGTACGTCGAAAAAATTGCTGTCGGGATGGGAAAAAAAACTAATTGCTATAAGTCAAGTATTGATATGAAAAGATTTAAAGGTGACAAACTCCTTTAAACTCTTTTTAAAACGAAATATAAAAGATAATAATGACATTTAAGAAGCGGAAATGAATGGAAAAACTTTTGAAAAGATTGCAGTCTGTGTAAAAAACAAATGTTTTATTTAAAATTACAAAATACATGTTAAAGAGAGCACAGTATTTACTCTGCGCACCCTTAGAGACATTATGCACTAAAAAACAGTAATCACTCCGGAAAGTATCCCCGAGAGAGAGGAAATCACTTTTCGCCCTAAAATAACAAACATTTTGTTTAGAAACAAAAAAATCCCAAAACCGTACCCAGTTCGGAGAGAGATTGTTGGCACGAAGCACTCAGTAATTCTCCCGCAACTTTTTTTTTTAAAGTTAACATTTCCCCTTGCCCTTTGGGGGAATTATTGTGTTATTCTTGCTGAGAGGAGCACAACATTTGCAATGTCTGCATTTTCGTCATAAAGATTTCTTCCAAATATAAAGAAAGGATTTAGACACGGCACTGGGGATCGGGTCCAGGGTAATTTCGCAACACTCGGTTGATCGTACGTAATAAGGGATAGGGTTCGCACTTGCAGCGATTGGTAAAGTCGTCCAAATCGAGAGCCCAGATCATCGCACCACCAATACCTAAGTTAAATATTTTTACAAAATTAATAAAGATGTATCAAAAGGTTTGAACGTATAATAGCAAAGAAGTTTGGTTATAGTATGTCTAAGTAACAGAATCAGGTCTGAGTAAGCTAGGATAGAAACGACTTATGTTCTCACCTTAACGGCACCCCTGTTATATTACCTTAGCGAAATACTGCGTCGAACTTGACGAATAGCGAATTCAGTTGGGAGAGTCAATGCGCACTGAGTTTTTCAAACAGCAATCCACCGTGTGTCAAAAGCGGAGAATTTTTTTTCTCAAACACATAGGTTGCCTGTGATAAAAACTCAGTGCGCACTGACTCTCCCAACTGAATTCGCTCAAAGTGTTGCAGTCGTCTACGTCATTTTTTTTAATGCGTGAGCATAGCTCGTAATTTCTTCATTGTTTGTAATTTTTGGCTCTTTCACAAAATTCGTACTAATCTAATTACAAGATTATAATTGAAGAGACTTTAAAAAAGGTCTTTGGAAGAAACCGGGGATAACAATGCGTCTACGTTAATTTCCGCTTGCGTATCTAAGTCTTTTTGTTCGCCATTAAGCCACATTTCAAAATGTACAGTTGAGAATGATCAGTTGTCTATTTTGGTTAGGACCTTTGTAGCCAACGTTAGTTAAATACTGACTACTTCAAGTACTATTGACTTTCTAGAGCGTAATTTTTAGTTACCCTTCCCTATATTTTGGAATTGGATCTGGCACGTAAATTCAGTTCCTGTTACATCAGTTGAAGCTTTCGGTAAGACTATTAATAGAAAAAGAAAATACTTAAACCGTAGGGACCAATATTACCTAGGTCTTTGACGATTTGTGACTTTCTGCGGATCATATCTGCATCGTCGAAGCCAACCCATTGGTTGCCTTTGTAAGCGTAAGGTCCTATGGCTCCTTCCTCGTCCTGAACAACTGTCCATCCCTTATTTTTTACATTGTCGCAAATCTAAAAGCACAGATATTGTTAGTGAACTCTCAAGTTTTGGTATTTCCGACGGCTTTTTGAGAAAAAAAAAAAGACAAAGAATTGAGAACGAACTTCGTAATAGGCCAGGAATCCTCCTTGACCAGTGAACTGGCCTCTTTCTCCTGGTAGACTAGCCGGGGCATTGAGTCCGTTGTCGGCTGGATTATTCAGCGTGAAAGATTGACCATACATAGGCATGCCCATAATAAGCTTCTTTTTATCGGCCCCTTTACGCTCCCAGTAGTTCACTGTGTAGTTCTGGACAAAGAAGCAAAACAATGTAATTCCTCACTCACTTTTATGACATACTTCTCATCTTCGACAAAAATATAAGTTTTCATATGGTTATGCTTCATAATCGTCGCAAATGTTATTAAATTTGAAATGATGGAAACGCTTTGTACCCCGTTTCGAAACTGATTCGCTTAGCAAGCGTTGTGACATTGCTTAATGTCTGCCATCTAGTGCTTAGATGTAGTAGTCATTTTTTTTTTTAAAGATTGAATTTCCTGATAAGACAAGGCGATTTATAGCTGCTGTTAAAGTTGTCTCGCGCAGCAGGAGATACATCCTGCGTGCGTAATTTACTGCCGAGTAAGGCAAAGGGCACACTTACTACATTGAAGTATGCGCTATCAGCTTCGCTATGAAAGTACAGTGGCGCCACATGGAAGGTTCGTTTATCCCAATGACCGTAATAATCGTACGTCATGATGGAAATGAGATCCAAGTATTTGGTCAATTCAGGCACATCGTAACCTTGAAAAATTCAACAACATATAAAGAATCAGAAAAGAAAATTAAAAAAGAAAAATAGCAGGATGTACAATACCTTCATCAATAACGGTCTTGGAAGGAGAGACCGCTGCGGTCAATAGGTAACCTTTCGGTTGGAATGCCTCTTGAAGTTCTTTAGTCCAAGCTACGAAGGCTTGTTTGTCGGATGCAGGACCACGTTCGCAATTCACCTGTAAATTATCGTTAGATAAGTATTCTATTATTACAAAAAAAAGCACAATATTTAAAAGCGTCAGTATAAGTATCAGATCGGAGGTAAAGCCTACCTGCCAACATTTCGGGTATTCCCAGTCAAGGTCCAAACCGTCAAATCCGTACTTTTCGATGAAGTCCAGTGCGTGGCGAATAAAATTGGCTCGGGCTGAGGGATTGTTTACCAGTCGGCTGTATTTGTCACCTTCGGAGTCATTCCAACCACCTAGTCCAAGAATGACCTTGATACCTTTCTGACGGTACGCGGCCACTTTGCCGTACCCGTCCAGATCGATATCGGCCCACGAGTCGTGGGTCTGGATTACCAAATTTGTAGGATGGAGTGTCGCAAAGCCGTAGACAATGTGGGTACAGAGGTCGGCGTCGATATCTTCGGGATAGTACTTACCACCGTCAGGTCTGTAAAGAGGTATACCATAATAACATTAAGTGTTTAAATGACGTTCAATATTTGAGGTACCTGTATCGAGCCCAGTTGGTAAAGTAGCACACGACTTTGTACCCGGTATCGGATGCAGTTGGAGGTTTCGGTGGTTTGGTAGTACCAACTGGAGGTCTGAGGGTAGATTGTGCGGTAGTAGATGAGGTGCTAGTCGTGGATGAAGGCCGTTTAGTCGTAGTGGTTGTACTGGCTGGTAGAGTTGTAGTTTCAGCAACGGTTCCGTTACCTGTAGATACGCATCCGCTGGCGCTTGGCCAGTCGCAGTGATCCTACAATTTTGGTTTAAGGGTGATACTTTCTGTATACGTTGCGCCACAAGGGTGAATTACCTTATTCCAGTGCAATCCAGCTGGGCAGGATAGAGCATTCCATTTTCCGTACAAGCATTGGTAATACTGACCACAATTGGTCGGGTGATGCTTGAATTGTCCCGAGGTACAGCTACTGTCAGCGCCTTCAGTGACGCTTGTGGTCGGTACTGTGGTCGGGATTGGGCTAGGTGTGTACTTGCCAGGCTCTGTATTAAATTTGGCAGTTTTAGGTAGAGTTCAGGAGTCTAGTACTTCTACTTACGTGAACTGAGGGTACACTGAAGGTCCTTTTTAGGGTAATTCCTCAAAACACGATTGATAGTACGGAGTAATGGATATTCCTCACACCCGCAACGATTTCGGAAGTCATCCAAATCTAGAGCCCAGATCATAGCGCCACCAATGCCCATGGTACGTACCTTTTCATAGGAGACACGTATTACCAAGTGTAGTCAACGTGCATTCTGTTACATACCAATTCTGACTTCCTGCGAATCATGTCTACATCATCGAAACCAACCCACTGGTTAGCCTTGTAAGCATAGGGACCTAAAGCACCGCTAGGATCCTTGACAACCGTCCATCCGCCATTTTGGATCTTGTAGCAAATCTAACGAAAAGTAATAAATTTAGACCACACGTAATTTTGTTTCCAGGAAACTACGGATTACAAGTTACACAATAAGTTAGCTCATTAATATAAGAAAGGTAATGCATTTGTTATTTTTATGGAATATTATCAATAGATTATTTACTTCATAGTACGACAGGAATCCTGCTTGGCGCGTGAATTCGCCTGCTTCTCCACCAGCTGTCGCTGGGGCATTAAGACCGTTGTTGCTAGGATTGGCTAGCGTGAAGGACTGGCCGTACATGGGCATTCCCATCACAAGCTTCTTGGGGTCAGCTCCTTGATTGATCCAGTAGTTGATGGTATAATTCTGTAGGAGTTTTTTTTTCTTTAGCTCAGAGTTGACATTTGTAGCGAAGTATTTGACACATGCATATTACTCCTTATAAATTCCAAATTATAAGTATTGAAGTGCTTACTGTGTTGAAGTAAGCGAAAGGAGATCCTGGGAAATCATAAAGCGGAGCTACATGACCCGTTTTCTTGTCCCAGTTGCCATAATAGTCGTATGCTAAAGGAATTAATTCAGCATTTCATTAGATCACTTAATTTTTAAAAGCTCCGTCTTACTCATAACGGCAATCCAAGATAGATCTCGCGACAAAGCAGGAACGTCGTATCCTATCGAAAAGTAGCATGAAATATTCAGTTATACTTGGAATGGGTATTACCTTCATCGATGACCTTCTTGGAAGGAGAGACAGCGGCTGTCAATAGGTACCCTTTGGGAGCGAAAGCGATGCGTAATTCTTTGACCCAGAGGGAAAAGCTAGCTTTGTCCGAAGCAGGTCCCTTGTTGCAATCGACCTAATAAATATACGAGGCATTTTCAGAAATTCCGTTTGAGCTAGAGCACTGAAAATGTACCTGCCAGCATTTGGGGTATTCCCAGTCCAAATCCAAACCATCAAAGTTATACGTTTCGATAAAGTTCAAGGCGTGTTTAATGAACTTGGCCCTAGCCGCGGGGTTGTTTACTAAACGGCTGTACTTGTCGCCCTGGGAGTCATTCCATCCACCCAAGGCAATGAGGACCTTGATACCCTTGCTTCGGTAGTTGGTCACTTTTTCGAAGAATTTGTTATCGATATCTGCCCAAGAATCGTGCAATCGGATGGTCAGTTCAGAATAGTCCAATACGGCGAAACCGTACACAATGTGGGTACAAAGATCGGGATCGATATTGCTGGGGTAGTACTTGAAATCGGGTCTGAGAAATAAAATCATTATTAAAAGAAAACATAGTGATAGTGACTCTTACCTGTACCACGCCCAGTTCGTAAAGTAACACACGACTTTGTATTCACCGTCAGCTACAACTGGAGAAGTTTCAGGAGTTGGCGCTACTTCGGGTTGTACTGTCGTAGAAGGAGTAGCAGATGGTACCGGTTTAGGAGTTGTTGTTTGGGTAGGTGGTGGAACCGCAGGAGTAGTGCTCGGTGGTACGGTGGAAGTACTGGTAGGTGGTGCCACCGAAGTGGTAGAACTAGGCAGTGTTGTGGAAGTAGTACTTGCCGGTGCTATTACAACTGAACCTGGTGTCGTCGGGCTTGGCATATTTCCTGAGATATAGTAAAAAAAAATTACTTCTGTGCAGTATTTTGGAGTGCGCGGCGTTCGTTTTACCGGTGATGTCACAGAGAGGGTCAGGACCAGGGTAGTTGCGCAAGACACGGTTGATGGTACGTAGCAAAGGATAAGATTCGCAACCACAGTTGTTTTTATAATCGTCCAAATCAAGCGCCCAAATCATAGCACCACCGAGGTTGTTGCGGACCACGTAATGCGACTTACGACGGATCATGTTTGCGTCGTCAAAGCCGACCCACTGGTTACCCTTATAAGCATAAGGACCAATAGCACCTTCGGGGTCTTCCACCACAGTCCATCCTCGGTTCAGAATGCGATCGCAGATCTGGCAATACCGAATGTATTTTTGGAGTCAATGCTTTCTGTAATGAAAGGTAAATACCTCGTAATACGAAAGGAAACCGCTAGCTCCAGTAGATTCCCCCATATCACCGCCACCGTACGACGGAGCGTTGAGTCCGTTAACGCTAGCTTCTGCCAACGTGAATGACTGACCGTATGTAGGCATTCCCATAACAAGCTTACGGGGATCGGCACCTTGTCTGATCCAGTAGTTCATCGTATAGTTCTGTGATTGTTGGACAATAATTAATCTTCCTTCAGACATTACTAGCCCCGAATATACTTACGGCATTGTAGTACGCGTTGCTGGATTCTGAATGGAAATAGAAGGGCGCGACGTGGCCAGTTTTCTTGTCCCATTGGCCGTGGTAATCGTAACACATAACAGCAATCCAGTCCAAGTCGCGAGAAATAGCAGGGACGTCGTAACCTGGATGAAGCAAACATGGCAAGCGTGAAAGGCAGTTACAGCTGAGAACTCGTTTATCAAACCTTCGTCGACGATGGTTTTTGATGGAGTTACAGCAGCGGATAGCAACAAGCCTCGGGGCTTAAATGCTTCACGTAATTCACTAACCCAAGTAGCGAAGTTTTCCTTGTCGGACGCGGGTCCCTTTTTGCAATCAGTCTTCAGAAAGGGGCAATACACTGAATCAGCACTGTGTTTGTGAAATCCAGATTTTACTGTATTTACCTGCCAGCATTTCGGATACTCCCAATCAAGATCCAGACCGTCGAATCCGTAGTTATCAATGAATTCCAGAGCATTCTGGATAAACTTGGCACGAGCAGCAGGATTGTGTACCAGTCGACTGTATTTGTCTCCTTGGGAGTCATTCCACCCTCCTAAACCCACTAGGACTTTCACGCCCTTCTTACGGAGTGCAGTGACCTTCTCGAAGAACTTGTTGTCAATATCAGCCCAAGGATCATGAACGCGGATGACTAGGTTTGTACCGTCCAAGACAACGAAGGCGTAAATAATATGGGTACAAAGTTGAGGGTCGATATCGCTGGGTAGGTAGCCGGGTTTGGGTTGCCGGTACCAAGCCCAGTTAGTAAAGTAGCAAACAACTTTGAAATCATCTATAAAAATACAAGCATGACGGAATTCGGTTAAAATAAGAAATTTTGTTTCTTTACTATTTACCTGTAAGACCCTCGACGATAGGTGTCGCTGTAACGGGTTTAATAGTGGATTGACTAACTACTGGACGTACAGTACTAGCTGCAGTAGTACTGACTGTCTGAAGGGGTGCCGAAGTGGTTACTTGGGTAGGACCAGCTATACTTGCCGGAGCGTCACAGTCAACATTGCTTGGCCAGTCGCAGACGTTAGTACCCTGGATAAATTGCTAAGTATCCCACAAAAATTGCAGATGTACGAATTTCTTACAGTATTCCAGTATAATCCAGGAGGACAATAGAACGTTTGTAGCAGACCATGAACACAAATTTGATAAGCGCCGCAGTCCGTAGGATCTCTCAAGAATGAAGAGCCAGTACATGACCGAATGTTTGTGGTCTTTTTAACTAAAGCCCAAGTGTGTTGAATTTCAGAAATATGGGAGTAACATTAGAGGTCCTTACTGTTAGCCCAGGGACATTTAGCGTGGTCCGGCCAGTCGCAGATTTTCTTTGCCAAGCTGAAGTGAAGTCCACTAGGGCAATCCACGCGGAAAAGCCTTCCGTTACTGCAGATTTGGTAAGAAGAGCAATCCTTATCTGCTTGGTAATACTGCCCTTCTTCACATGGCTTAGAACTGCCTTGAGGTGGTGCTGTTACGAAAGGTTTGGGTCGCTTCGTGGTACCTTGTGTGACAGCTGAAATACCTACAGTACCTAATATCCATATTACTCATTTTACTCACAGTATAATTACGACAGTTTACCAGCTTGGCTATTTTCGCTGCATCCCGCAGATTGTGGCCAATCACAAAGCTGAGCTTCGTTGTTCCAGTGCAGTCCTGAAGCGCAGAAGTTGATTTCAAGTTTACCGTGAATGCATCGCGCAAATGCACCGCATTGGTTTGGGACTGGTAGGTAATCACCATGAGAACAGGCTTGCACTTCTACTGGACGGGCCGTGGTGGTACTTTGCTGCGCCACTGTTACTGGCTTTGTCGTAGTAGTGGCAGTATTGGTTGTAGTACTTCCGGTAGAAGTAGAAGTCGTTGTAGTCGTGGTACTAATCGCAGTTGTGGTAGTCGTTTGAGTGGTAGTGCTTGGAGTGGTGGTAGTTATAGGCGGTTTTTGTGTTGTAGTAGCAGGAGTGGATGGAATAGGTTGAGAAGTTGACAAAGCATCTTCCACGAATTCTAAAATAAAACTATTTAGTACTCGAGAAGTCTAGTCATAATCTAGTTTTGTACTCTCTGCGGCTTTTAGTGTTTCTAAAAGAGCTTGTCCAATACAGAACTCCGGTTCCCAGGGTGAGCAACGATGAGCATTGATGACGTAAGGCTCAGGTGTGGGTGGAGTGAGAGTTTTTTCACAGGATGCCTTCAAAACGTCTCGTCGTAGTTGAAGGCCTCGGGCTAGAGCCTTGACCACGGGGAAAGCCTCTTGGCAGCAACGGTTATCGAAGTCATCCAGATCTAAACTCCAGATAGCAGCGCCACCGTAACCGTTGTCCTTGATGTATTGAGCTTTGCGTAAGGCGGAGTCGGGTGTCTCGTAACCGACCCATTCTTTGTCCTTGACGGCGATAGGGTTGCCGTTATCTTCCACTGTATTCCAGCCACCTTCTTTAGCTATAATAGATCCATTACAGTTATTTGCCGTACGGAAAATTCGAAAAAGCTTACTGGAAGAGCAAATTTCATAGTACGCCAGCATTCCGTATTGCTTCGTGTACGCGCCGGGGTTACCCGGACCTTGAGCTTTGACGCCTAGTCGGGTTTGTCCTCCAGACTGGAGTTTAAACGTGAGACCATAGGCCGGTACACCCATAAGTAATTTTGATTTCGGCATGCCTTTTCGCTCCCAGTAGGTCATGGCTGCATCGGCAGTACGTTGGTCACCCGACGATCCTTTCAACGGCGCCAAATGCCCAGTGACGGATTCCCAGCTTCCGTGCATGTCGTAGGCAGCGACGGTAACAAAGTCCAAAGAATCAGCTAGTGTGGGTACATCGTAAGCTTCGTCGATGATGTACGAGTAGGGGGCAACATTCGCTGCTAGTAGGTAATATCCACTGTAGATCTCTTTGACGGTCTACATAGTAATAATGATGAACATGTTAGAATGCTTTACTATCTAAAGAACAGGATTAAGGGCCTATTGATATTGGCAGTTACCTTGATAAACCTTGCAAAATTAGCTTTATCGTAAGTGGGTCCTTTGGTGCAGTCGCCCTGCCAGCAACGGGGGTACTGCCAATCGAGGAACAACCCGTCGAATCCTAATAGGCTCATGTAGTGTGTGGAATAATATGCGAATTTCTTGGTCTCCTTTTCTGACGCAACCAGTCGACTGTATTTGTCAGTTTGAGAATCAGCCCAACCGCCCAAACCAATCAGTACTTTCAAGTCCGGGTTCAGTTTCTTCAGCGCGGTGGTGCGAATGTACAGTTCTGACGCATATGTTCCATTAATAATTGTTCGTATTGATTAAAATAGGTGATTATACCATTAGAAAAATCTGTGAATTTGTCGGAAGGGCGAATCGTCAGCTTCTCAGCGTCCACTTTGGCAAATGCGTACACAATGTGGGTACACATGAAGGGGTCGATGTTCTCTGGGGCGAATTTTCCTTGTCCGTCACGGGACCAGGAACGGCTTGTCACGTAGCAAACGAGTTTCTTGTCTAATAGAGAATATCCAAGTTTTATTCCGTACCCACTAAATCGTGGAATTGATAAAATTGCCATACCTTTGCCCAGGCGTTCAAAAGCAGCTCTACTAGCGAGTTCTTTTTTCTTGCTGTCCAAAGCTCCGCGTAAACTGCAATCCACTAGATCCACCTCTATACATTGCTGCGTATTAGAGTCGAAAGCCATGTGAGTCGGGCACTGGAATGAGTATCGAAGCGTGCCGATACATCTGTAATACCGCGAGCAGCTGGACACGTCACGATAAAAGTTGTCTCCGTGATTTAAGCAGTCTAGGTCGATGGTACCAACTGTGCTCAACGTAACAGGTAATGCAGGAAACACTTGAGACGCATTCAGGCCAGAATCTTTGTCGATTTTCGGACCAGTAGCATAGGGTGATTTTCGAGCTGCTGTGTTACGTTCCACTAAATAATTCAGGTAGGCTTGCTCAACTTGCTTAGCGTAAGGTGACTTTAGGAGGTCATAACTGCTCCTCTTTGTCCTAGACCCATCTTTTTTAGATAAAAGAATGAAAATTAATGCAGGCTCGAAGCTTAGAACATGTACAACTCAATCTACCAGCGCGTCGAGCTGAGACGACTTCTACCAATGCTTCAGGCCGAGATTCAACAGCATCACGAATAAATTTTCGATTTTCTGCCTCAAGAAATAATCCATCTCTAGTGAGAGTGAAGTCGTCTGGACGTCCTTCTACCGCCCCGCGAAAAAAAGCTCCAGGTAGGGGATCGTCTCTGAGGAAGATTTCTAGCGCGGACGGGTTTTTCGATTGCGGTTGTCGTCGGACGTAGGCCTTCGCCTCTAGCGGGATTCCTTCCACAGCTGCGCGGTTAAACGCTCCTTTTCGTGCTGTTCCGGTTCCCTCCGCTGCTCGTGGTCGCCCATTACGCGGATGACCGCTTCGCCGATCTAGCGCTACGGAATGTGTCCACGTAATTGTTGCTAACAGCAAGGTCGCGGTGGCTAGGACTTTCATCCTAGTAATAACTCCGCCGCGTCTATTTTTAACAAAAAGAATATTCAACATGAGAATATATCTCATATTGAATCCTTTGTAGCCATTTCCAAGCTTTTCGATACTTTATGCATACATCTGCAGACTACGAAGTTTTAGCAATGCTAACAAGATAAGTTATTTAGCATTGCGAAATAATTAAATATCTTTGGGGTGCACAAAAAAATCAGCCATGAAGGCAATCTTGGATCAGGTTGACTCTCTTTGCTCGCAGATTATCGCGGTGGGACATGTGAGAAAATGTTCAGGTGTTTCGAGCATCAAGTGTAAATATAGTCGTGCAAATAAGTTCAAATTTAGAAAGAAACATGGTTAACAATTCTTTACTGGAAAATATGTGGCCGGAAGATTTAGACGACCTAATATTCGATTTTAGTAAAACACATTTCCTTATGGGCTCGACAATCAGACACTCCAAGGTTAAGGTCACTTTCGGAAACCGGCTTGGTCTCTTTAGCCAGGTATAACCAAGCACCAGAAAAGAGAGAAAAATGTGTAACAATCTAGAACCAGAACATGTGCCAACATCAACAGACGAGCCCTTGCCTAAAGCTTCCAGTGCCTTGCATTACATCTTTTTTATGGATGCCTGTACCCCGGAGCCAGTGTTAGCTTTGAAAGGTGTTTGAACCGGAGTAGAGCGTTGCGAATGCCAAAATAAGTCTGACGTTGTTTTCGAGGAAACATTTAACGCTCAAAAGATTTTGGCAGTTTCCCTAATCTTCGCTAAACTCTTGTTCCCCCTCACGATACTTACATACTAATTGGTTTTCCTTCAAGTCTCCTTGAAGGTATATTATATATCAAGAAAACTTCGTAGTAAAGTAACAATTGCGTCAGAATGAAATGAAATGATACAAAAAAGTACAACAGAATTTGCTTGCAGAATTCATAATCTTAATCCAAAAATTGCCTTAAATAAAAATATATGAATTGCATTGAGTGCTCAATCTCCAAATAACAACATGTTAGAGCGTTCTTCGAAAACTTGCAACGAGTTTACGATTCGTTAAAAACTTAGTGATTTGTTACACGTAGTCTTACAGTAACATTCAAGTTTGAATAGAAAAGTTTTCATATTCATTGAGATAATATTTAGAATTGATTTTAATTATACTTAACCTCAGTTTGTAATTTAATTTTAAACATTCGCTTTTCGAGCTCTAAATTATTTCAAAGGTTTTTCTCAATTTTTAACAAATCATTCTACTGACTGGATCAAGAATGATAGCCGACGAAAACATCCTGCAAATCCTATTTTAGCGAAATACAGAAATGGTACTCAGGTATACCCAAGCCTAACCAAGCGTATAGATTTTAAGGAAACGCTGTCCGCTGCTACATTTTTTTTTATGAAAGTTATATTCTTACCAGATAACATAAACTACATTGCGTTGCGCTAAACATACAAGAACGTGAGAGTGGACTCCTTCCTTTTTACGGACTTTGAAACCCATCACAAGTTCAAATAACCTAAAGTAGAGCATATTCCAAGCTCAGAATCCAGTGCAGCAACATTTTGGACAGCAAAGGATGAAGAAGTTCAAGGTTGACTTTCTATTGGCAGTTGTTAACCAAATAGTCACTGCTGTAAACACGTTTCGTAACATTGGGGTTTTTGTTCTTGTATTAGAAAGTTTGTTGACTTCTTTACACGCATGATAGGTAGAAATGCTCATCCGGAGCTAATTAGCGACGGAGCTGCAATGCCTGCCCACAGTGACTCAGGGGCCTGTCACCTCCGCATAGAATCGATTGACCCCGTTCTAAGGTTAACGAGCGACCGTGGAGGATTAATTTTCCTGCGTTGCTGCCGAAAGAATATTAATCCACAAAAAGAAGTCTTCCAAAAAAGCTTAACAGCTTAAGGTGTTACCGGTAGCGTTTAGTAGAGTCAATACTTTTATAGCATCTATGCACAATCTAAATCGAGTCTCCCTTTACCTCACACTTGCGGTCGTACCGGTCGTTATCCGTAAGGGCAGGTGTGGTCACTCACAAAACAACGAGTTATGACTTGACAAGGTCGACGAGTTTTGTACATCCTCAGAATCTGTGTATCTTACGGTCATTTTCTAATATGAATAAAATGAAAATAAAATGCAAGAAGAGAACTACTGGAGCTTCAAGTATTCGCTTCCATCGTCGTCATATCGTGCGTTGTACACACGTTTTATCACGCATGCTAGCGAATAAGCGTCTGTTACGTTTTCTTACCACACCCATCGTATGTAAATTGACTCGTCCTCGAGATCTTGAAACATTTTCTCTAGACTTTCAATCTTCATAACAACACTTTATCTTGCTCAATCATTTTTACTTCTCTGCTGTCACAAAGCCAGAGCGAAGGCAACGAAAAAAAAGCTGGTTTGAAAATCTTAACCTTTAAATGGATGCAGCCTATGCACCACCCGTCTCTCGATGAGACAGAAAAAACCAAACCGGAGCAAAACCTATGTGAGAACCCCCCTTGATCCCCGTTTGACGCAGAAGGTGCATTCACCTTCGTAAGCATTGGAAACCGTTGTGCTTTGTCGATGACCTTGGTTTATTAGTTGCGGTAGTTGACCTAAGACTTCCGAGATTTGAAATTTAGTTTTTGCGTAAGATGCAAGCTACAACGAAGATGTAATCACTCATGGACTACTATTTTCCCTTGGAAAAAAAAAAGCTGGGCAGTATAGGGTAGTTTCCTACGCATTACGACGCTCGTGTCCGATTTATGGCTAGATCGGTATTACAAAGGGAGAAGCCGAAGAAGCCAGTGCCGGTACTGTACACTTCGCGTGCCTTTGTTGTGCATAAATTGCCCTACCACCATGTTTGTTTATGGCTTGTCCTTCGCGGTACTGTTTTCGAGGGGTTAGAGCTTTTAGCGTACCCATAAATTACCGTGTCGCCAAGTTGGGTAAGCCCGTCAACACTTTTTCCGCAAGCAAAATATTTCAAACATTATTACGCGCAATCAAGTCTCGGACAGGTTGACTTTGACCTTGCGTTCCGTAGGTAAATTAATTTTGGCTTTGCTCTTAACTGAAAAAAAATGGATCTCTTCAACGGATGTTAACGCCTCAGTGTCACTCATCTTTTGGGAGCTTGCATTTATTTTCTTTTGAAAGTGAACAAAGAAAGGCCTTCTCTACCAACGCATTTTCTATTGTTTCACTCAGGCAGTATCAAAAACGTTAAAATCAACCATTTATTAAGTGGTCATCTTTTGCATCATTGACTTTCATTCACTTTCATTCCGATATTTTTTAATGACTGATAAGGCAGTAAAAGACTGTTAAATGCGTTTGTGTGAAACCTTTTCACTTTCGCTGTTTTCGTTGTTCAGTAAATCTTAAAGTTTCTTCGTAAATTAATAGTAAAGCGAAAATTATTTGAGTCGTTTTCCTTTGTGTTTCAGATCTTGTCAACAGAGAACTCATAAATTAAATTAGCTTCAAATGTCGGGGTTTGCTTAACGAAGAACTTTTGATTACATAACGAAGTGTTGCAATTGTTCTATCGCTAGGACCAGTTGAATAAATTGCAAATCAATTCGCATATTTTACGTCACGGTGCTAGGATTGGAACAAAATGAAACCAAAGTTTACAGCCATGGTGGGATACTGTGCAAGTTTCATCCATATTAATGCGTTCAAGTCTCTTTTATCTTGCCTAACTTGCTCAACGACGATAAATTGCTCCGTTGGGCCGAAGGTAGCCTTCGACTACGTGACATGTTTAACCAAAAATGTTAAATTTATTTGGTTCGTACGGAATATAACGGTAACCAAAAATCTCAACTTTGCCTCCAAAAATTGTAGATTTTGACCGATGATAAAACAAGGGGTAGTGGGTTTAAAGTGCTTTACCTTCAAGGTGGTCAAGAAGTTTAAAGAGGTCCGTTCACTATTTGGTATATGGGCTTTACACTCACTTTTCGTCACTGGTTCCCCAGCGTGCGATCTTCCGCTGCGTTTTACGGAACTTTTAATGAGTTCAGGTGATGAGCTCCCGCTTCTTATACGTCCGTTACCTGGACCATACCATCCAAAGGCTTGCTTCTTCATCGGTACGAGCGTTGAGGAGGTACCAGGAGGTGGAGCCTTGGATTCTGCCGTTTTCATCGTCCAGAGATTGCCCAATCAATAGTACAAAGGGACGTTTTAAAAACAGGGAAGGTGCGGTAACATTCTCAAACTAACCCGAAATGTCGTGACCTGTCCATCCGTATCTGCTCACACTTGACATGCTTATCCCCCTCCAAAATTCCTTTAAAAAACGACACACATCAACCTTGCATGCTTCTTGATCCCAATCATAAGCATATCACTTTGAAACTTGAATCTAGTGGATGCAAAACTCAAAAACCAGGCAATATTACACCACGTTTAGGCTCCAACGACGCAATACTTCAAGTATGCAAGGAGACAATACTTTTGTTCTCTCCAATTCAAAGCTGGTACGGTCTCTAGAAAGTTCACGTGCGTAATAAAGAACGTATCACGGCTGCGAACGTGAAGCTCGAATCAGACAGGACTACAAGTCGTTTGCATGGTACTATCCTATCTTTTATAGCTTACAAATTGCGATGCAACAACGACTACCTGCAGGTACACTTACTCAATGTGTCAATGATTTAAGCGTTCTCTCTACAACCTCCCGGGGACCGAGGATGAATAGAATGCTTTGTATCGAAACAAGGGACTCTTTGAATCCTAGTTAAAGTTCTTTAAGCGTCAATTTTCCTATATTTGATTGTACAAGCTAGTTTTCCTTTACGTTGCAGCTTCTGTTAACGTACCAAGCACCATAGTGCTGCTCTTGGACAGGGAATGCCCTTTTTACCTTTAGTTCTGGTTTGGTGATACGAAACTTGGCATTCAACAAGCGGTCATCAACTTTACGTAAACTGGTACCTTCGGTCTTCGCAGCTTGCGACCAGTTCTATCTTTAGAAATAGGTTCAATATAAGATGGATCACCGGGGAAACAACGCTTGTTTACAATGATGATCTGACTTATGACAAAGTTTTAAAGATTTGTTTTTTCTACAATCGCATGTAAGTGGGCAAGTTCGTGGTATTCGTCGCACTTCCTACAGCTCGTTCTTGTATTCTGAATGTCCAATTTATCTTTTAAAGTTGTGCATACGGTGACGATACGGCTTTACGGTCACCTGTGTACCGGATCTCAGGATCAACGGACAATCGAAGGTCGTCGATTGCTATGTATACACCTCTGAAATAGCAACCTATGAAGTTGCAATTGTGAGCAGAGCTAAAACTGACAATGTGTTAGGCAGGATACCCATATTGACCACTTCGTAAAACTGAGTTCTTGTGGTTTCGGGATGTTGGAGTTTGAAAGCACGAAGTTCCGCGAAAAGTTCTAAGAGTTATTGCAGGTAAAGGCCCAGAACTCGCTTTTGCAGTTTTGCATTGCGGCGATGTGTGCGAAAAGGGCACGAGTTGTTCAGTGAGGTTTTACTGAAATTCACATAGGTCAACGGTTACTAAACTTGTCTGTGTATGTACAAAATACGCGGACGTGCTTCTTCAACGTTCAAGGTCCCGTGTATTCCAACATTTCCAGGGGAGTGGTTTCCCCCCATCTCCCTTGAATTGAAACAAAACATGAAAAGCATTTCCGGAGCCTGTGAACTATCTGAGCTTCAAGGTGTTTATTCATACATAATTGTTTTATTTTTTCCTGAAAAATTGCGTCAGAGCTGGTAGGGGCACCATATTGATATTGAGTAAACGTAGCGGGAAACCGCGAACGTGCACTGGGCCGTAGTCAAATTGGCCCAGCAAGCCTAGAATGCGCAATGACCGTTCACTGGTGGTCTCAACACTTTGACATCCTTTCTACTTTCCCCTTGCACGTGAATCTCCTTTTGTATCTAATTAATTTACCAAGTTGGATTGCAATATCTGTTAAGAACAGTGTTTTTCACACGAACCATGTTTGAGGCTTATACAAAGCATAGCTTCTATTCTTGCCAGTATCCAACAATAATGGTAATTTATATTCTGGGCATTATCCCCAAAGGAAAATATTTCCACGAGAGATATTACAGGGTAACAATACGAAACCGTCGATACGAAGTTGCTTTGTATTAATTCTGCATTTGCGTCATCCCAAAATTGTAGCACAAAAACTTTCCTTTCACAGCCTACATGGGTGGCGGTGGTGGTAAAGGTGGTCGGGGATGGAATGGCGGCATAGGTGCGCCAGACGGTGGTGGTGGGGGAGGCGGCCTCCACGGCGGATGCACCATTCCTCCACTGGGCGGTGGCGGGGGTGGGGCAAACTGTTGAGGAGGTGGGGGTAAAGGAGGCATGGCGGGACGTCCAACCGCAGGAGGAGGTGGCGGAGGAATAGACGGCAAAGGTGGTTGTGCCATAGGCGGTGGGGGCGGCGCCGGGAAACCGTGCATCATCATGTTGTTCGGGGGCATTGGCGGGGGCATCATCATCATAGGCGTGGGAGGAGGCGGAGGCATGCCAACGACAGGAGGCGGAGCATCAGCGAAGAGTTGATGAGGACGGTCCGTTAGCGCTAAAGGATTTTGGGCAGCTAGCAAACGTTCTGCAGCGGAGCCGTGACGCTCGCCTTTAGCGTCCTTTTTGAAGGCGTATGAAATGGTAATGGCCCGGTTGCACAAATATTGGCCATTCATTGCTTCAATAGCGGCATCCGATGCTTCAAAACTTGCGTAATTGATGAACGCGAAACCTTTCGAATTGCCCGACGTTGGATCTCTCATAATCTTGATGTTTCATGTAAGCATGAAAATAAACATGACGAAATTAGTACATTTTGACACACGTGGGCTAGATGCATTTGTGTTTGATGTGCAAATTGATGCACTATATGCACGAGAATTTACCTTAGGCGTTTGTAGGATAACACCAAAAGCTGAAAACGTGTCATAAAGAAGTTTTTCATCCACTTCAGGGTCTAAATTGCCAATAAAAATGTTTGCACCAACATCCAAATTCTTTTGATGCGCTGATGCCTGTAAAATACATGGAAGTATAACACTATAGTAATACTATATTTATAGACTATTGATAATGTATATTACTTTATTAACGCGTATGGGTTTGCCATAAAGTTTTATCATGTTCATAATCTTGATGGAATAATCTGCCGATTCTTCGTCTAAAAATTCCACAAAGCCATAGCCTTGGTGCTGCATGGAAATACGATCCTTTGGCATGTGTACATTCACTAATTAGATAAAAAAGAGTTTCACTTTAGGTTAATAAAATGTGTATAATCGTGAATTTTACCGACTGGACCGGCTTGCACAAACAATTCCCACAAAATTGCCTCGTTGACTTTTTCGTCCAAACCGCCCACGTAAATAGTTGCATCTAAATCAATTTAATGTGTGAGCCATTATGCCAAGAGTGAAAGCCATTATTGTACCTTGATTTCTCTCTGCTATGCCAGGAAGAGCCATTTTTCTAACAGAGTTTCAGACAACTTTTGCAAAACTTGTTGTCGTGCGGCGTCAGTAAAAGCTTTGGTAACTAGTATACGTAGTCACCGTTAGATCCCTCGGCAGTCGACTGATGGACTTGTAAATAAACTTGACCTCGTGTTTTTGCAATTTGAGCGCGTGTCACGTTACGTGTAAGACTAATTGTGTTCAGGACCTGATTTTTGTTTAATGGCAAATATTCTGCCTCAGTGTTTCAGAGATGTATCGTTGCTTCTTATAGAAGGTAAGTGTTAAAAAATGCATAGAAGTGTATTAATCGTGTTAAATTTTAGCCCCAATACGTGGCGCAGATAATGGCAGAAAATTATTCCATCATTTTGTGAAGGAAGCAGCCAACCAAGGAACACTTGTCCATCTCTTACAATGTGACACACCTCATAAATTTGGCACACATGTGTGTAGAGACTTGCCTATTACTACACATCGAATTGAACCGGTTTTTGACCAAAAGCCCAGTACTACATATTCTGGTGTATCAACTTTGCTAAAAATCTTGGAAGAAAATGCTTCCAAAGGCACTAAACTTCTCGTAGCCATTGATTCGCTATCAAGTATGCTTGTCTATGAAGATTTGGGCGCCGTTTGTCGCGCACTTGGCAATTGCATGAACATAGACGGTAAGCCTATTTCTATTCCTTCGAAAAATAAAGTCAAATAATTTAATGAGCTTTTAGTAGAAATGACGTGCCTCGCATTCATTCATAATGAAGCACGTTCGTCAAGTGTTCTGGAAAAATTACGGTACATTTCTCCCGGTGTAGCAGCTATAACCGCTTCGAAAAGAGACGACTTCAGTTGTTGCGTCACATGGCGTAAGAAAAGTGGGAAAACCCTGTCACAGGTATGCAAATTACCCTTTGTCTTATTTGATTTTTTTTATTCTTACCTGATGTGAAGCAATAATTAACTTTTTCCTTCTTTTCGTTGCATGTATGACTCGCACCAAACCTTTTGTTCCCTTGAGTCTTCATATTCGTAACATTTTCGGAATGCCCTCGCGTTACGTGGTACCGTGAGGTGCCATTGTTCGAATGAGTCTTTCCTTTTTCTTGTTAGAAATTCAGTGGAGCCTGTTTGATTATATGGGCTCCACGTTTAATTACAGTAGGAATTTAGGCAGAGCGTGAAATAGCTCGGAGTTGCAAGAAGTGAATGGCATTCCACCGGGACCTTAAGCTCAATGTAAAAATAATGGATTACAGGATTATGCTATATGCATTTAAGTGGACTCCACTGTACTAAGTTCGCTGGTCCAGCAACTCGTTTCAGGCAATACATTACAAAATGCAGTCTAAGATTTCATGCCAAGAGATGTGAAGGCCTATTGCAATTAATAGATTACCTTCTACTAGTTTACGTTCGTTGGGGCTGTACATAGAATTTTTAATGGAAATGAAAGCTTATAGTCTTTAAGAGATGAAAGAGCTATTAAACCTAAAATATTCCTTTCTAAAAGTTATAAATAACCTGTGAAGGTGAATCTCCCAGTTTCGCTGCGCAATTACGGTTTTCCTCATGAATAACTCCTGTTTCTTCTGACAGCTTGGGAGGTCGCATTCGTGTGCGAACCCTCTTAGCACCATCGAGAAAAAAATGAATTATTTATAAGGTACTATTAACACAAAGCTTGATAGGCGTTTCGGGACGACTTGGAGGAATCGTTAAAAAAGACCTCCCGTGGATTTCCGCTATTCTTTAGCTATAAACAGCTTATGCATTCAGAGGTGTTTATTGGAAAGTGTTTCACGTGTCGTGTATCCCACGAGAATGTAACACTTTCACAGCTTCAAGTCGTTTCTCTTGCTCGGCTTTTTTTTTTTCAGGATTGCGTTGTTCTTAACTTTACCAATTTCACGTCAAATGTCTTGGGTTTATTGTTACTTTTTATTTTTGTGAATTTTTAGGTGGAACGTTATGAAATTGATGAGAAACTGGATTTGAAATTTATTCCTGATGCAAAAATCCCAAAAATGGAGAACCGGGCAATTCCAAGTGAGCAAACGGTTCCACAGAGCACTTTTCGGTTAGGTCTAAGTGCGAAAGAGGAATCGGAGCGCAGTCAAGTAATTTTACCGTACCAAAGGTGAAGTATATTTGACTTAATTTGATGTTCTAGAAAATATTTTTTTTTTTTTTTTTTCACTAACTAGGATGGAGCAAACTTCCCAGATCGTTTACGAGCCCGATGACGACGAAATGGAAGACCCGGATGATGATTTAGAAGTGTGAATTTTGATCCTATTTACTAAAAATATTTCGAAATATACGGAACTTAATAATACTCCCGATTCTTCGCACGTTAGTGGTGAAGTGTGTTTATGCTTATAAACAATGGATTGTATTGCCTCATAAACTATCATTTGCATACCATTCAAATTTCCGTAAACCTGTCAATCAATTAAGGATAATTTTCGCAACCAGCAGTTAAAAAGACTAGTTATATTCTCATCTAAAACTTTAAAAAGGACTGGTAACAAAAGGAACTAATATACCGCATTTCGTTTCCCTAAAGACTAGTGCATTTTACCGAACAAAGTATTACTTATTAAAAATTACAATAATTTTAAAAGTAAGTTGTTTTCAGTTTTTTTTTTTCTAAAAAGGCGGAAAGTGAATTAACTTTTCATGTACGGATATCTCCAATCCGTCAAACTACTGAAATTCTCTTTAACCACCTGAGTTGACGACCATCTCAACAGGTAGTGCGCAAATCCAGCTTTGTCATTCGTTCCTATGGTCAGAGAAAGAATTCGATATTACTGAACGGCATTTTCTTGAATGTTATGTAACGTCTATTTACCTGATAATCTGCTTCCACCGAATGGTTGTTGACCGACAACTGCTCCAGTGCTCTTGTCGTTAACGTAGAAGTTCCCTGCAGTCATTTTGAGAGTTTCAGCTGCTTCTTTCAAAAACTCCCTAGTAAACGATTTAAAAAATCATTTAGTGCAGCTTACTCAATTGATTTTTTAATTATTTTTTTTACCTGTTTTGTGCAAAAATTGCCCCAGTTAAGGCGTAAGGAGCAACTTCTCCGATCATCTTCAACGTTGACTGAATTTCTTTATCCGGGTATACATACACTGTTAACACTGGTCCAAATATTTCTTCTTGGAACAGTTTATCTTTCGGATTCCGGCTTTGGATGAGTGTAGGGTGAATATAATACCCAACTCTGGAAGAAAAGTGGTGAGTCGATACAAAGGCTTCAAGAACGATCCACTGAATGTTCTATACTTATTGTCGCATTTTCCTCCAGCCAAAATTTGGGAATCCGGTGACGTTTCTGCGTATTTAATGTAACTCGTAATGCGATCATAAGCTTTTTGGTCAATAACAGCCGACACGAAGTTCTCGTGGTCGGTGGCAGGTCCCATTTGTATCCTTTGAATGCTTTCTGTCAACTTTTCTTTCATCTGAAATTATGTAGGAGGAAAAGATTAGGCGGATTAAAAAAAAAATAAGAACAAACGTCTCAGTTTGACATCTTTTTTAACGAAGAATGAGACTTGCCTGAGGCCATAAACTTGCAGGAACGTAGAGCCGAGAGCAGGCTGAACACTTCTGGCCCGAATATTCGAAAGCAGCTCGCACGGTGTTGTTTACTGCACTTTCCAAGTCGGCTGAAGGGTGAACAAAATGGTAATTTTTGCCGCCACACTCGCCGACCAAGCGCGGAAAACCGCCATATTTATTGAGATTCTTCCCAACTTCCGTCCATAACCAACGGAATGTCCTAAACAATAAACAGTTTAAAGAGTTGTGTAATAAGGCATTAGGTACATTTAAATCAAAACTTCAGCTGCTGTACATCTAGCGACACGAAACGTTCAAAATCTTCTACAAATTTAGTCTTTTATGAACGTACGGAACTGATCCTGTAAAGTTGATGCCTCCCAGATCGCTAGATTGAGTGATTGCTTTGCCGAAAACCGGTCCATCTGCAGGAACAAACGAAACCACACTTGGCGGAAAACCAGCTTCCAACATGAGTTTGTACGTTAAGTAGTTGGAGAGCACTGCCGTATCGGAAGGTTTCCATAGTACTACATTTCCCTGAAATATAAAACATCCAATCTCTTTGAACCCCACTAGAATAGTCGCTAATAATTTTTTTAATAAGTTATAACGTTAACGCAAGTCCTGATTTTTTACAGAAATTGTTGCAAGACGTAATCAGTTTCACTTGATTACAGTAAGTCAGTAAATTTATGAATAACTTCCAATAATTTTTGGGCGTTAAGAACGAATGGTTTCTAACCATAAGGGCGGGAGCGTATGCCAGGTTTCCGCCAATCGCCGTAAAGTTAAACGGTGAAATAGCAGCTACAAACCCGTCCAAACTGCGGTGTCTTAAAGAATTGAACGTATTTTTGTCCGGATTAATGGGTTGTTGCTTCACTAGTTCTTTGGCGTAGAAGGCATTGAAGCGAAAAAAGTCGGCCATTTCTGCCGCAGAATCAATTTCAGCTTGAATAACTGTCTTGCCCTGACCCAGTATCGTCGCTGCGTTTAACTGCGCTCTATAAGGCCCTGATACCAAATCTGCTGCTTTCAGGAATAAATTAATCTTCTCTTGCAATGGAATGCGGCCCCATTCTTCCTTCGCTTTCATTCCCTCTTCGATCGACAGCTGAATCAATTCCTGGATTAAACACAAACAAATAAAACATTGTATTTTAAAATATTCTAGAATTTTCTAATGCAAGATTTCAAATACAGTCGGAGTCAAACTTTCACAGGACCAATGGCTAATAACGCACAACTACTGGACACCGTGCTCAAAAGTACAATTCAATCGAGAATTCATTTGTAAAAAATATTAACCAAATAATATAAAAAAAAAGAATCTACGAAAGAAAATTACCGGAGTAGCGTAGCAAAATTTGGCAATTTTACGCGAATGCTCAAAAGGCACTACTTGGTACCTAACGTCAGGGGTCCAATAAGGTTTCCCGCCGATAATCACAGGTACCTCTTCACAAATCCCTTCCCTAGAGGCGATAGCCGCGTCCAGTTGGGACCGTTCCGAGGATCCAGGTAAATATCCTACGACGTAAAGAACCAGTTTTAGCCATTCAAAAAGGTTCTTTTCCCAAACCTCAAAACCAGACCGCTAATAATTAGTTACCTTTAATCGGTTCATTTTGCACTTGGAAATCGTCTAACGGAGGCGGTTGCACAATTGCTTGAATTATATGTCGTACTCCCAGCTGGGATCTACCGTAAACAATTTTGTTTTCATTAAATTAAGACACGTGTAGAGCAATTAATGTTTCTACGATTTATTTCAATAAAAAAAATAAAAATTGTATACGTCTGAATGAAGCGTTGCACAGGTAGCACTTGAAGTTTCCACATTTTATGAACGAAAAACAATGAAATAGGAAGTTATTGCAGTATGCGTTTCTATTCAGAGGTTAGCCTTGGGGTTGGGGAGGTCTTAAGGCATGGGAGGCGGGGCGAAAGCCTTTCGTTGGTTCAAGTGTTGCATGCTGATTTGACCGAACTCTGTTTTTGATCAACGTTCTGCTTGGTAAATGAGACCTTGAGAAAGTTTTGCTTGTATGTTAGACCCGCCGGGGAATTAGTACTTTTTGGAAATGTTTCTCGAACCTTACAAAGATGCTTTGTCCTACACAGCAACTGTAACGACAATATTGTCGTTCTTAACGGGAGGGTAAGGGAGTTTATACAAGCAATGGAAAGGTGTCAATTGTTGTGAATTTTCGTAGGTTAATTTGCCGAGACATATATAACCGAGGAAATGCGAAAGAGGTTTCTGGATTCCCTTTCTTGGCTGGCGTGTTTGGGTAAAATCATGTTTAACTTCGGACGCTTTTCACTATGTATTGCTTTATTGCATATTTATTTCTATTTGTTTAAAGTGGGTAACGCACAACGTCGTAAGCATACAGTCAATTGACGTTACTGTTTATTGGAGTATTTTAAGTCAGATATTATTTTTAAACAAATTGTGTTTGAATCTTTGTTTCCTAATTTCTTTACTTAACGTTTGTTAAATTTGTACAGGACAAGCTTGTGGTTGAGATATGGCTTATTTTTGGGTGATGAAGCAATGAGCCGCGTGAACTCTATTGGAGCTGCTTTACAATTAACGTACTGTCTATTTTACTGGTTTTATACTACCAATAAGGTAAACAAACTGTTGGAAATGTGCAAAATACTCTGATTCTGTACGTTTTAGGCCAAGTTCTTTCGGCAGTTCAGCCTTCTGCTAATTGTGATTGGATGCATTTATACATATGTGACCTTTGAACCGAATTACAAGGATGCCAAATTCAGACTTGGTCTGGTGTGTTCCAGTACAACGATTATCTTCTGTGCGGCTCCTTTGGCGTCCTTGGTAAAGATTTTAACGTTTTATTAGCATACTCCTTGGTCAATTTCTTCAACTGTTAGTCTTCTCGTATATGATATTATTCGCTCATTTATTTTCTTCAGGGAGTGGTGATACAAAATAAAAGTACGGAAACGTTGCCGTTTTATATGATACTTGCCAACGTTTTAGTTACTGGCCAGTGGTTTTTATACGGCGTTATAATCCAGGATCCGTTTGTGCAAGTAAGCTACTTAGTAGTTGGAAGAGATATATTTGTAGATAAGTGAGTTTTTCTCACCAGGTGCCTAATCTCTTCGGGTGCCTAATTGCGGGAATTCAGTTGGCACTCTTTGCAGTTTATCCATCGAAATCTCGTACACTATGACTAGGGAACATAAGTGCTGTGTGAATATCGAGTTACAAGTTGTTATTGATTTTTAGGTTTACTTGCTGTGTTTCTCAGGGTGAACGGTTGGTCATGGTATTTTTAAAATAAATTCAAGCACAGAATGCAATCATTAAGATTTGTTATACCTCTTTTTCTATCTTTGGCTCGCTACGCATTCGCCACCAACCAGGACCATCGTGCCTAGTGTGCGTGTTTCAGATTTTCAGTCATTTTATTTTTATAATCTCCAAAGAGCCATTTCTTGTGCGAATATGGGTTCATGATTTAGTATCATGAACTTTAGTTAGTGCTGGATTTACACCGAAGGCACACAAACGGATGCGCGGAAAAGCGAAAAACTCTTCACCTCCTTTGCGTATGCGCGGCATATATACTATTTATGCGCTCTACATGTATACTATTTGCTGTGGAACTCGTTTAATTTTCTTAGTAAGTGTACATCAATAAAAGAAATTGAGACCAACCGGTCTAACTGCATTTTTTTTTTTTGGTGAGCTTCCAATAACTTTTTTTTTTCTCGCCATTAAGCTTTCCGTTTGTCATTTGAGTAATGGTGAAGAACGCTTCGCCATTGGCTAGCTTGAAGTGGCGGGAAATATAAGTCGTCTGGGCCTAACGATGGAAACTTTCTTTTTGGCGAGGCCGATGAATGAGACGAACGATCAGTCTATTCCATACTGGCAATGTTCCTTTCTTACCCGATGTCAAAACCAGACAGTCGAATCAGTAGCTTTATTCACGTAAGGAGAAACAAACGTTTCACTTTTTGGATGTATTAAGCACAGAGCAAGCAACTGTATGGTTTTAAGCGTATCGTACAGCCACCTGTTGGAGGAGACGCGTATTTCCCACTAGGCAGAAAATTCGTAAAATACCGAAGAAAGAGTCGAAAAACTTCTTATTGCTATCGGTGCGAACTAGTGCTGTATCTACTCTGCCGTGTAATAAAATATGTCTCCTCTTGACACTAATATTGTGAGACTGTCTTGCCTCGATATTATTTCAAGAAAATAAAACATTTTCCTCCGTCAAACTATTCGTTCAAAGAGCGTAATTTTGTGGCCATTACCAAAATTCACGGCTTCTTTTTTAATATTTTTTTCTTGTATTATAAATACTCTGGAATTAAAACTCATTGAAAAAATAATGGATAGTTTTAGGAATATATGTGTAGGATTTCGACCCACTCTTCGGGATAATTTACCTTCATGTGGTCGGTAATCTTACCTAGTAGACAGAAAAGTGTACAAAAAGATCATGAAGTATGTAGCATATCTAAACTATTTCAAATTACCCGCTTTGACTTTTTGATCTTCGGAGCATGCAGCGCATCCTCTTTGGAAGAATTCCGGCAAAATTTCTATACAAAGTTTCGAATAAGAATCTATCTTCTCCTGTGCTGAACAGTACCTTTGATTTCTCGACCAGTACGGTCACATTTCCCGCGTGCGAGAACACAGCTGATCTGAATACGATTTCAAATTAGAATGCGATGTAGTAATCGAGGTTGACATATTTACTTGGGTCTGAACATAGCGCGGGTTTTGGAGCATTTCGTCGACGTTCACATTTTCTAACGAGCTGGGAAATGCTGCTTTGGCCTCTGGTTCTTGGCCGTTCACATATTGGATCACAGCACATAACAGAATGATCACTCCTACGGAAATCTTCATTTCTGACCAAACCTTCACAATTGTACTTCGTAATTCCTTCGAACGTCCGTCAATGGGAAAGTGCAGTTTCAGTCTAATGCAATCGAAAGCGACCGCTGGCTGCTTATATGCGTCATAGGGAGTGAGCAAAAAGATTTAATTTAGGGATAGGAAAGAGAACAAGAAGATTTGAACTGGGTGAAAACGTCTTCTAGTTGTTTCATACGCGAGAAACTAGTTCAGCAACTTAGGTTCATTTTTCTTTTTTAAAAATACTTTTCTATTCATCTTTGTACTTAAGCTTACAGGGGAGAAAGTACGTACATTGACCTACAAACTAGGTGCCGAAATTGTTGTGTATAGAATGAACAGTAATTATATTTTTAGACGGTACAAGTTTTCCGCCACCAGCTTTCTTAGATGATGCGATTAATGACAAACTTGAAAAACGTGTCGATCAAGCCTTCAATGAAGACAGAAACCGTGTTCGCCACGATGGTGAGAATCTAGAAGGAAACAGGTATTATTTTTTATGTTTGACTATATTTAAAAGCGTGGTAAAATAAGTTTTGCTTAAAAATGCTTACTTCGTCAATGACATCGTTCAAGAACCATAACCCTGTGACTTCGAAACGGATAGGTGGGATGACCGTCTCGAATTGATCCACACGAACGTTAGCGTTCTCGGGGTTGTAGCCCAGCTGTGAAAAAAGTAATAAAAATTATTTAATAAATGTGCTGCAAACCCTTTACCCTAAAAAGAGCAAAGTGAAAGGAAATAAGCATGAAAAAGTTTGTAGGAAAGTTATCACTATTCAAGCTCGGGTGAAACCTCACAGTGTCGATTCCTGCTCTGCTTGTATACGTTGCACGAAAACCTAACACAACAGGGAGCGTAGAAAGCAACGCTTACATGTTCTATTCGTGTCACTGCATTTTTGCGTCTAGATGTTAAAATCACGACTAGTGTGTAACGACAAATTTAAATACTACCCAAAGACCGAATGAAATATGTAGTGTGATTTTGTATTCTATGGGAAAAAGAATGGTTACCATATTTGACGTAACTAAGAGTTCATCCAAAAAGCTTGCTTGCAATGGGTTCAAACCTTATTAACCAAATGACTCACGAATTCAGATCCTCCGAGCATTGTTAGCTTCCGTATGGTGTAAAAAAATAATAAAAATAACAGCTTTGCTTTGAAAACACAATGAAATCTTACCACAATAGTAATATTGATGGGGTCAAGATATCCATCGACACGCGCATCGGGTCCAATAGTGATGAGTTTTGCTATAGCCGAGTAAGTGAAGAAAGTTTCGTTAGTTCCGAAGCTGAGACCGAGTTTGATTTTTCCGTCCACAACATTGAAGGTGGAAGGGGCAGTACGGTGGACAGTGGCTAAGCCTTCAATATATCCATCCTTGAGTCCAAGACGCGCCAAAGACATCGGACTGCATGTAACAGGAAGTACAATTAAAAAGAAAGAAACTAATAAAAATGCTGCGAAATGACAGAAGAAATTTTGGAAAAAAGTCAGATAACAAGTAATGTTTGATGGAGGAAAAAAATTGCGTACGCTTTGATGACTATTTCAGGCAAATCAATGTGGTTGTAGCCCTGGGCAGTCAATTCGGCATCAATTTTGGCAAAAGTGACATCAATGACTTTATCAATGACGGCAGTGACGAACACATCAATTTGGGCCAAGGTTAAGCTCTAAGAATGAAATAAGGAGATTTTTATACCGTGCTGTGCGTTGCTCAGGATTCGAACGTAGCTCACACCCATGTGATCTTCAATATAAAACTTTGATTTTTTTTCATATTAAGCTAAAAGGAATGACAGTTCAAGTAGTTCATTTGGCAAGTATGTTTCAGGAGAATAAGAGCGAAATATGCATGAAACAAATATGGATCCAGATATCCACATGACTATGCAATAAAAACCATAAGTATACAAAATCATTACATTTAAATGTAAAATAATGAAATTATATAAAATAATGAAAAGTTGGTTCTGAGTACCCTAATAAAGAAGCACACTGCCAATATTACGAACTATTTAATGAGACACCAATCCTGGCATTTTCTAGTGTAACGAGTGCAATCGTTCGGTAGTTCTTAGAATGAAATTAGATCCTTTACCGCCAATTCTTTATTAATAGCAGCGAGCAACTTGCTAACTAAAGGCTCATGGATAGAGGCTTCAACTTTTCGGATAGCGACCAAAGCCGTAGAGGACAACATAGCGTTGACGGCATCGGCAGCATCTCCCATAATGTTCTCGAAGTTGATCACCAAATCACCCAGTGTGAGTTTGTAATCCAAAGCGGTCAACTGGAAAATTTCTAGAGGAAAGAAATACATCATTTCATAAAACTGTGCAAAATAAGCCTGATGACTGTAATTCACAATCTATTCTCGCAACATAAAATATAAGTGGCGGAACATGCAATTGAGAAGTATAATAAAGTATAGTGTCAAAGAAATTAAATAGATTTACGTTGTGCTGATACATAGGTGAGATCGGTAGAAACTTCGGCCGTAGCATTATTTAAAGCAATGCTGTAGTCTCCTGCGCCGGTGATGGGAATCACAAGACCGAACCGTCCTTTCATGGAGTATTGACCTTTGACCACCAACGAAGGTAAAGCCACGCCGAAAGTACTAGCCAGGCTCGTAAAGTTGACTTGAGCTCGGCTTAATTCCAAGGTGGAAAGGCCATTCACGGTTGTGTTCCTATTCGAAAAAAAAGAATGGAAAAACCCGTCAGTTACTGTACTTTCACTCTGCGGTACAAAATAGGTTTAAGATGGAAAGGCTGGAATGGCTTCGGACTTACCAGAGAGAAACTGTGACATGGAAAGTAGGTTGAGTAATTGTAAAATTGAGATCCGGTACACGAATAGGGTCCAAAAAGTCGAATCGACCAGCAGAGAATGCCACGTGTTCTTTCAACGCCGACACTAAGACTTGCTCTACTTGGCGCTCCACTTCTTCGTGAACTTGCTCTGTTTTAAAGTTTGCAAAGCCGTCATCCTTTACCGCCAACCCTAGGATTGTTATTGTTATATTTCTCCTATTAAATAATGTTCAAGAAAGTACCTAGTATTGGCAGTGCTAGCAAGCAGAGACATGTTAGGCCCCCAATGAAGCGCATTGTGACTTAAGTACGAAATAAATGCCTATAAGCTTTAATTATCTTATTAAGCACCGACAACCGGAGGCTGAATAGCTCTACCAAGTTATCGAGCTACTGTGATGTTGTCAAAGAGAATCGACCCTTTATATAATATTTTGCGAGTAGAAAAAAAGGGGTTCTGAGCAGACACTCACGCTGGATGAAATCTAAAAAATAAAAAAAGGTTTGAAAGTCAAATAGTCAAGAAGACCGCAAACTAAGATAAATCTCGCTCATCTCAAAAAGACGTACCACTTCCAGACAGAAAATAATGATAACATTATCAATCGTACGATATACAAACACAAGCCATCTCCGTTGTGTTTCCCCATCCTTGTCCATTTTTTTTTCTTGTTGAATTTGTGGTTGACATCCATGTCACAACGCAAAAGATAACCTGTGTCCCCAAAATAAACTGAAGTGTTTGTCCACTGGCAAGTCTACTTCCTGGTTTGAACGTTATCGTTCACAGCTAAAGGTATCACTCATGATTTTCCGATCTGTCCCGTGGAAACACTTCCAATCTCGAAGCTCTGATTGTTACTATTTTTTTTTTGGGGGGGGGGGACATTATCGGCAATTAAATGCGTAGTAGTAATACTGTTTTCAAAAGCGTACGCAGTGCAAAATACTGTAGAATCACACACTGTGAACGAAGAAATTTACCACTCTATGTGAAATCATCAAGCACTTCTTAGGCTTAAAAAAATATGCGTTTCACATCACGGTGTAGTAGACGTATTTTCAACTTTGTTCGTTGCATAGTACTTAAGCTAATTAATGTTCCATGTATTTTGATAGCAGAACTCCCGATTTCGTCAATCGGTCGAGACCCCAGGGTAACAACAAAATCAGACTTACGTGTTAGGTGTGTTAGAAAATATGCAAGTTCTTTTCGTAATTTAATTATACTTTCTGAAACCGTTAAGGGAAAATTTCATACTATTGTTGAGCAAGTGCTTTAAAATTAACGTATAAACTAATCGTTAACGGATAAATTTTTCTAAAATAGCACTTGTCATTCAGTTGGAGCATGATCTGGAGTATCCGTAATAGGATCTCGTATGAAAAAAAAAAAAATGGTTTCTTTCAGTGAGTCTGAATACAAACCTTGACCATACTTCGTAGGTACGGCAAGTTTAAATGTTATATTGCATTAAAACTCGATTATACTTGTGTATTTATGTGATAAATTGCGAACGATGTTTTACTTGAGTTTTCTTCATAATCTTCGAGTAAGACTTTAATATACTCCGGAAAAATAGAGATAACATGCGTAAACTTAACCGAATGTTACGTTTGCAGTAATCATGTATTTACCCAAATTAGACCTTTCATAAAGGTAAATTTTATTACCGTTTTTCTGAAAAAATTAACGTGAAAATATTTATCAGTGAAGCAAGAATCGCTCGTTTCCTGCTTCATTTTTCCCAACAAAACAAGTCGACACGCAAGCAGAATTAAATAATAGCAACAATCAAATTTAAAGAGAACGAAACAGCACACGGTTGTACAATCAAAACAGTAAGCATAAATGTGAAATAAACACAAAAAAAGAATAAGAAACACACAAAATAAGCAAGCGTAAAACACAACTGAACAAAACCATAAATCAAAAGGGAAATACTAGCAATTTCGTAAAACGCGTAAATTTAACACAACAGGAAGAAAAGTATAAAGTCAAACTGAAAGAAGAAATCTAAATATTCAAATTTGAGTTCAAACTGTAGACACATTAACATTAAAACACAACTTAATAAAAACACAATACTGAACAACAACCACAGAGGACTACACATTAGAAAATTTTTGCGGAATGTAGCGCAGAAAACCGATACACAAAATAAAAAAATGCACATAGATTTCTCCAGACAATTACTCCACGGATGGAGGCCCATTTGTTGTTGTCGTCACGACTTCTTATAACGTTTTCTCCTAAACAGTGCACTTTGCAATTTTTGGCAAAATATTTACGACAGGCTTGCGACAATACACTGTTTTGCTACGCAGTACAGTACTCCTACATAAAGCTGGAATGTGGCCTTGGCCTGTACCATCACGGATACTCTCAAGACTGCAAAAACTAAGTCGTAAGGTCAGTGCTTCAGTTGATGAACAAAGGTCACATTTTCTCGGGAGAATTAGCGCTATGCTAAGCAATAGGGGAGAGTCGGGTGCTTTGACACACTTTTTACTCAAACTTTTTTTCTCACAAAAGTTATGAACAAATGTTAATTATTCTAACGCTGTTCTA
>JAGQDJ010000225.1:0-38100 GCA_022885665.1 Triops longicaudatus
TGTGTTATAATACATCAATAAACGTCTGAAAGTAACAAGGTTTATTTCTGTGTCATAGCTCACCCGAGGCGTGTCATAGTACCCTCCAAGTTCGGCTATTATGACACACAGACGACTTCTGGGAAAACTTTGTTTTTTTTTACAATTAAACGGTTTTCTCGAGGAGTGGGGAAAAATTAGCACAAGTACCGGAAAGAGCTCAGTACAGAATAACGTTGGAATAATTGACATTTGTTTATAACTTTTGTAAGGAAAAAAGTTTGAGTAAAAAGTGTGTCAAAGCACCCGACTCTCTCCTTCACCTTTAGCCTTTGCCCTACCAATCCTGAAGTGCTTCCGACGCCGCTGGCGACAGGTCAAGGCTAATGAAGGTTATAAAAGACCAAGGTGAAAGGTAAGTCAGGCAATTAGTTAAGGGAAGACAAAGAAGTTGGTCAGTGAGGACTAGCCTGAGAGGAAGAGTGGTTAAAGTAATGTTTGTCTTGTAGCGATTGTAGTGTAGTTGTGTAGTTGAAGTTACTAATAAACGGAATTTGAAAAAGTGTAGAACGTAACACTATCAAGAAGATTCGGGGGAATATTCAACAGCTCTTGAAAACGAAGGAGACAACTAATAATGTCCCCGTAATTCGCCCGTACAGCATTTGGTACGCGTTTGTGGCTAAGAACTTCGTTCAGGTGTTTCGATTTAATTAGAAAAATTAAAAAAATAACATGCGTCAGCTGAAGGATTCAAGTTCAGGGAAAAAGAAAAACGGAATCGGACAGGTACTGTTTCTATATCGTGTCTGAAATTTTAGTGTGTCTTGTTGTACGTATCATGATGCACCTCTATCCTGAGTTTCTATTTGACATGACTCAAAGCCTACTGTTAATCACTATAAGAGAGCTACCTCCACGGAGGAAGAGATGTCCCTAATTTCTACTTCTCTGGTGAAAAAAGAAAAATCCTGAAAGTTGCGTAAATTGGGGCCTTAAAACCGTACGAATCGTTATTACGCCTAATTTGTTCGCTTTCAAATGTATTCAACGACTTACTTCCGTCGAGCCCCGAACTGACACCGAACTGACATCTTCTTTTCTGCATCTTTTTTGCTCTTTTATCATTCCGATTTGTTTTCCTGATTTTTTTTTTAAATTTATATCTTGGTTTTCAACCATTCTCGGTGGAGAGCAGAGCTTGTTGCTGCCGTTGTATTGACTAGGTAGTTGAAATTCATGTCAAAACGTCAAAAATTTGTTTCGTTATTTTATTTCTTTGTTTGTTTTTTATCGTTCTTTTTCCGTTTGTTAGTTGTTTTCTTATTTTTGCTTACTTTTACATTTTCGTTCACATTTAATTGATTTCTCTCTTTTACACAGTAAGTCAACATCCTATATTGTTTTCTTTTCCTTCCTAGCTAATCGTCACACGAAATTCGAGCACTTAGCATGGCCACGTAGAGAGATTTATTATTCTCAAATTGCCAGGTCATCTTCTGCGTTCCTTAGTAATTTGAATGCTTCAGTCCAATGTAGATGCCTGTCCTTTACACGAAAAGGTCTGCCGGCCTTGCTGTGTATCCGTTCATTTGCAAAGTCAAGGCTCTTCACCTGTCGGCTTTGAGGGCGGTGAAGTAGTTTGCTCTAACCTAGTTTGTAACTACTCAGTAATACACTGACATCGATCAAATTATTCCAAACCCTTCAAAATTCTTACCATTTCGCAGAAAAATCCTCCCTTATATGCTTACCGATCTTTTGCATAAACATTAACCGCATCAATTAAAAAGGCAACTTAGGCACCCTGCTATTTGCAACTTTTGATGGATAAGGGGGCAAAACCGGTTCGGCTCAAGCTGAGCCGATTCGAGCCGAGCCGATATCAGCTCGGCTTGACGTGAACTGGCTTCGGCTCGACTTGGCTTCAAGGCCAACTTTCGCCGTATTCGACCTCTTAAAATTACATAATTTCTTGTACAAGCATTACTTTCTTGTCCTTGCTAATACTGTCAATTTTTAAACTTTGCTCAGTTAACACTTGCTTAATAGCATTAATATTACCTTACTTAATTCTTGTTAATTATGCAGAATAGCGTTCATTTTGATGTTTAAATTTACTTGGGATTTTCATCAGTTGTGCGGAATATTTAGATAGCCGCTATTCTATCAACTGAAGATCACTGTATTACAAGCGTGTATACATTGTATATATTTTTAAGTATAATAACCTTCGCGAAACGTTGACCTAACACAACTTACGGAACTCACCATAACAACTAAAACATTTCGCAGCGGACCCTGAAGCGAAGTGAACAGAAACCAAGATTAACCTAACACTTTTGAATCCAATCAAACTAAGCCTTGCAAAGTTAACTAGCTTAAAATAATTGCATTTCATCTGACCTGTTTAATCTAACCTGAATCTAGTAAGCTAACGAAACTTAACACGGCCTAACTTGGCTGATCTAGCTTATGCAGTTACCATAACTTACGTTACTTAAACTAAGTTACCTTGCTTAAACTAACCAATTTCAACTGAATCTATTGTTTCCTTAAATTAAATTTGGCCAGGCTAAGGTTAGGTTACGTTAACGTTACGTCATCCAAAATAACCTAATCTAACTCGCAGAAATCTATTCTACCACTTAGATTCATAAGTACCTAACTTTGTTCGTACCAAATAGTTTTATATTTTTTAGAATACTTTTATTCCAATTATTTTAAAGTTAACTTTCATATTTAATGCATTCTTTTTTTTCCCTGGTAAGTGACTAAAACACTAAAATAATTATGAAGGTCTACATTACACATAAAGTAATTGTAAATAATGCAAAACGCTGCGGCAACACCAAGGATTTGCGTAGGATTGGTACCAATTTATTCTAGACGCTTCGGGCCACCTTAAGGGCAAATAGAGGTGATTAGCTGCGGGAGTCGGAAGTTTTCTTATGCGTGCACAATTAGACGGCTCCTTCCTCTTCGTCATCGTGTTTTTCTTGTCAGAAAAGGGGGCGGATCAGGTTAGGAGGATAAGGTTTTTACTAAGTAGGGGGAGAAATAAAGCCTTGTTGATTGCCGATGTAAGCTAAAATTGTACTTAAGAATAGGGAGGAGGCAGACTCTCCTTTCTATTGTAGGGCAGAGAGGCTAGTTCGGAAATTTGGTGTACAGTACCCAACGTAGGGGTACCACGCCTTCTTTTCTGGCGGTGGGGTATGGAGGCTGAAGCGAATGGGCTCAGGAAACCTCAAGTTGGTGTATGTATGCCCTAAACCCGCCGAAAAAGGGCATCATCGTCATCATCATCTCCTTTTTTCTGAGTAGTGTTTTCCTTGAATGGAACTTGAAGTTTGGCATTGAATAAAGAAAACATCGACACGAGGAGAACGAGTTCTGTGTGTGTTCTTACTACCTCTTATACTGCGAGCCCAGGCAGGCAAACCCGCTAACCTTATAAGACCATCATAAATCCGTAGGAAATTGATGATGGATATCCTTAAAGCGTCACCTGAAGAAAACTTGATACCACCAGACACCACCCACACGCTTGAAAAACCACAAACGAGGTGCGCACGCTGAATAAGAAATCAAAAACACCAAATCGCGTATAGAAAGACACCAACAACACCGCAAACAGCTTTTACGGGTTTTATAGTACATAATAACGACACAGAATATAAAAGTCAGACTTACAAATCGTGCAACAAAGTACAGATATAAAGAGAAGATGCGTAACAGAAGACACGTAAAAACACACTACGAAATAATGTATGAAGGTAGATATAATATGGACCGATTCTGAGGTGTGTTTGCTGCGGGTTTTGCTGTGGATTTTCTCGTGCATAGTTCAGTATGGCGAAGTTTCAGTTTGCAGATATGGTGTCACTGGATACTAGATCAATGTAAGATAAATCAAGCAAGACAAAGCACGACAAAGAATATTGTTCAAACTCGTGTTTAGGCCTACTTTACGGTTATCACACCCTCTCGATGTTTATTTATCCTGGAAAATGGTGGCTTGGGGTCTCCAGCTTTATTAACGATTAGGAACTAAACTAAAGTTGCGAATAATACTAGTTTGACCTAGGCCCAACTTCGGTATCTTAGCTAGCCATACCTAGCACAACCTGACTTGACTGACACAACGTTTCAGTTAAGTTTCTTATGGTTTATGTGCGTGTTGTGTGTATTGTCAAAATAAGCTAAAGTATACAAGGTTACTTAGATTTACTTCTGTTAGGTTAAGTTAGTTTCGACAGGTTAAGGTAGTTCTTGTTTAGTTTAGCTTGTCTTTTTTTCTAATTTAGTTTTATTCTCTGTTGTGTTAGTTTAGTTAGATAAGGTTAGTCTTTGTTTGGTGAAGTTTCGTTAGTTTTAATTTTATTAGGCTACTTAAGCTCTACTGTATTGAATTTGGTTAATTTCAGTTAAGGTGGTTAAAGTCAATTAAGTTAGTTTAGTTGGGTAAGTTTTAGTTCTTTTTAGCTAAATAATTTTTTTTTAGTTTTATATAGATTGTGTTGGATTATGGTACATTATGACAGAATATAAGTTAGTTTCTATTATGTTGTTTCAACTTTGTCGGAATCAGGCATTCCTTGCTTGATTTAAGTTAAGAGAGGTTAGTTTTCTTGGCCGAAATAAATTCCGTTGTCTTAGTTTAGCATAGGCTCAACATATTTGGTTTTATAAATAATAGTTCAACTAGTTTTACTTAAAGTTGAGTTAGTTTATGTTTGGTTGGTAGAGATTGGATAAGTTAATTAAGTTAGGTAAGATTTAGCTTCGTTAACTTAAGTTAGCTTTTAGCTAGCTTAAGTAAAGCAAGGTTATAATAAGTAGTTTCAGTAAGGATACGCTTCGTTAGGTTACGTTAAGGTAGGTTAGGTAAAGCTTATGTTGTTTTAAGCTAAGTTATTTTAGTTAAAGATTAGGCAAGAGACATGTCAGGCTTAGGGTGAAGTATTACTAAAAAATGTATTTTTTCTTAACCAAGCAGTACTAACATGTGTTGCGTGTAGACTAAACAGGTAATAGGCAAAGTTAAGGCGCAGAACACTACGCAGCAACGCGTAGTTAAGCGCCGCCATCTTTGCAACGTAAAGGTCACTGCGGCCTGCCAACCTGGTGTCAACAGCTGCGTCTAAGAAATTGAAGCAGACTCATGAATTAAAACCAATGCAGTGCAATGGAGCGAAGCAGTTGCTATATATATGAACTTTTCGGACATATAATACACAAAATCATGCTTTAGCGTAGTCATACAAGCCACGTGGCCGTTCAACGTGCCGCAACGACGCACAATTGAAAGTTTTGCATGACAACGCCATGTTTCATTTTTGCTTCTTCTTTGCTAGGTTAGTGAATTCTTTCATTAGTTACGTTCTTTCATACGTTTGTAAGTACGTTACTTTGGAACTTTGACAACCATTCACATGAACCTGCAATGATGCGTGACTGAAAGCCACGTGATCATTGAATCCGCAAGACGTTGCAATGACATCTTCTTGGGAGCGTTAACTGCCATTACTGCTTCCATTTCAGCACACAGTCGTACTCGGAATGTTCCCGAAAAAGAAGACCCAGAACTACAGAACTTGTCGATTATTGCTTGTGTTATTGACGAAACACGATATATAGTTAACCGTAACACCGTAACATTAACACCGTTAGGATGACATACATGTTATGGAAGTTGCATGGTACGCGAAAATGGAAACACTTATTGCGGAAAAAATAAGTTCACGTATCCATTATTGGCAGCTTAATGCCCTGAAAACCCGATTTACATTGGCTTTTCAACGCAATTTTTACTCATCATTTTAGCATGGTCTGTGGCCATAATAGGTGCCAAGTGGGCAGGGCCCTGCACCATGGGCCTTAATTAGGTGACCCGTGGCCTGGGCCACCCATTGAGCTCCGAGTGTGAACTAGTTTAAGCCATTAAGGATCAAATTTACATGCATTCTCAACCTTGGCTCACCAAAAATAAAAAATAAAAATAAAACAGAATTTGCCTCGTACAGAACGATGAGTCACGTGGGTTTCCCTGACTGTCTTGTTATTTTCCATCTCTTCATTAGCCACCAATCATAACAACCTTCTTTGAAACCTCATTTTCTTTTCCAGCTGCCCTCTACTAAAATAAAAAAGACGTTTGTGAGCCCGAAAAGAAGGTGGCGAAGTTGTTGTAGCAGGTGAATTTTTTAAAAACTGTGCACGGTGTGCGGCCCTTTTTATTTAAAAAACCCAAAGGGTCTTAGTGGATGGGTGGGCTTTTGTATAGCCTTAAGGTCAGGTTAAAGAACCCAGTCTAAAAAGCAAGGAGTCGCTCTTGCTCTCTTAACTTTTCCTCTGTCACGTTTCGGTTTTTGTCTTAAAGCCCCGAGTTTATAAAAGAGGTGCAAATCTTACTGGGAAAAAGTTTCTGGTCTCTTGGCGTCCTTCTTTGATTATGGCAATGTCAGTTTTTGCCAAAAAGCAGTGATCTTCAGTGTTGCAGCCAGCTCGTTTAAGTAGACAAAACCAAGCATAGCGTGACATTCGAGGATTTTTCGCTTAAGACACACAAAACTGGACCTACAGATTCCGATTTCGCTGGCCGAGCTTAGGAAACTTTATATGGTCATAGCCTTATACACGTATATTCATATACTCTCTACAAGACAACAACTACTTGGTATACCAAGTCCATCATCATCATCAAGTCCTTAAAGCCGTTTTTACATGGTGTGCCTGCCAAGATAGAGTCGAGGGGATTTTTATATATATGTAGAGTTTCTGTAGGGGGAGAGGCAACCAACCAAAAACAAAAGAGAATAAAAATATATATATATATATATATATATTAAAAAGCCCTGCCTTCGAGAAGCGATCACACACCATGTAGAGCCACCAAAAACTTGCTTGCTTGTATGCTTGTTATGCCCATATGTGTTCAGATTGTGATGGACGGCAAGGGTCTCCCTATGAGGACCTCACAAGTCGACAAAAACTCAAGCAAGGCTTTTTGGTGTGTTTGGAGGGGGGGGGGGGGGAACGCTTTAGTTTTTCTTCCGTGAGTTCAGAGGTCATGTGAGGAGTATTTTGCCTTTTAGGCGTCCTGCCAGACTGTTTAATTTCGAAGCTAGTTATAGATAATTGCAAACCAGGACTACAGTTACATCTTGATGAACGAACAAAGAACAAAGTCGCTCATGGCTGCACTTGGTATACACTGAGTCGAATTTTGACGTAATGTATGGTAACAGGTAAAAGCTTGGAACGAAAGATGTAATGAAAAGGTATTCCCCAGACAGAAAAAACTGCAGGGTTGTGAAGGGCCAAACTTTCAGTGTTTCACGTAGACATCCACGCGGCTTTTTAAAGTTTCGTAGTGAGTACGTTCCAATGAGATTTGTTGACTGAAACGCTGGTAACGACACAATTTGAGCTACGACATAAAATTGTAGACGAGACTCGTTTCAATAGTACCACTTCGCTATTTGTAATTTTTCGCTCGCAGCAAGAACTTAAAATCATCTGAATTAAGAACCACTAGATTTAGGAGTAACTCTGCTTTGTTTGTGTGCTTTATAGACAAGTAAAAGGAAATCTTAAAATAAATCTATCGTAACGACAACTTGCAGTTACTATTTCAATACTGGAACTTTATGTCTTTAATTACTACAATAAATAGTATAGCTTACGAAAAGCTGAATTAAAAACAGAAAAAGACAACGCCATTTTTTTGAGCGACTCGTTTCCGATAATCTAGAAAGCTGCCTTTATAATGGTATTGATAGGGGTACTGGGATTTTTAGAACTCCTGTAATATCAGTTTGAGACTATGGTACCTGAATTTTTGTGTGTTTTTTGTAATATTCGATGAGTCGAACAACATTTCGAAAAAGCGATTCAACATTGTGTACATTACCAAATACGTAAGAAAATAAATTTTATATCTTAGGGTGCATTTTATTGTGAACTGAACTTGATCAATTAGGCAGCCCAGTTGGCATAATTCACCTTAATACGTGTACGGAGCTAGCTCAACGATCCTTTTGGCGTGGACGCATCAGTTGCATTGAACGCGAAAGCCGCTTTCCGTTCTACCGTGCTGGGGGAGGACAATCTAATGAAGTAAATATTTAAATCCCGCCCGCTGCTTTTCGTCGAAACAAACCTTCTGTCCAGGTTCGGACTGACACATTTTTACACCTGAGGTCAGGTTAAAATTCTTCGCCCCCCACGCGTCATTCCGTTGATTTCCAGTTTGGAATTTAACACTTAATACGGCTTATGAAATAAAATCTTCCTTAAAATTCAAAAATTGTCCTATAGTGCGCGAAAGGATCCTTTCCCCTTTTTGGTTTAGTTTATAGTGGAAAGATAGTTCAAATTGCGAGGATGGTGAAAGTAATTAGTCGATACACGTATTTAATATTAAAAAAGAATTATTCAAAAACGGCATTTTCTAACCCAACGGAACTGGTGCAACAATGAAGTTTACCCTTGGGCAAGCGTGGTGACGGGTCAAGAACATTCGCATAAGGTTGGAGTCAGATAACGTACAAATGTTGGAGGTTTTCATTCAACAGTGGTGTTTCCTTTTGGTTTCTTTCGGTGACTATTTTAAACGTAAGGCTATTATTGCAATGTAACGTTATTTTGAGTACTTAGGGTAATAATGTGGGGTTCGGGATAGTATTTGGTTGCTGTAATCTTTTGTTTTGTTGAATTCTGGAAGTTGCTTATTCCATACGAAATGTGTGAAATGGTGTTGAATGTCTAGGTTCATTTGTTTTCCATAAAACCTCCACTCTCCAACTCTTTGAAAAAATATTCACCCGAAACCGTGTAAGCATAGTACGTGGTAGTAAGGAACTGTCTTTTATTGCGTAGTTTCGATTTACGTCAAGTGAAGGTGGATTACCTTTGTAAACTGAGGTGTTGCTTTAGGTTTCGAACGGTAAAGTTGCGCAGAGCGGAGTCAGTCGAGGACATTAGAGCTATTAGTCAGCACAATCTTTTTGGCTGGAAGGTGCCAGATACTCTCTTTTTCAAGGTCGCAAATGGTGCATTTGCGATATTCACCAATTGTTTCCGGCTACGATAACCTTCGTTCAACTCACCAAATAGCTAAAAATATTTCTTCCATTTGTGTCTACTAGATATAGAAAAGAAGATCCAAAGGTTTAAAGCCTTCTTTGCACTTACCAGGAATTCTCGTTTTTGTAATTTTGTTACATATATATATATATATATATATATATATATATATACGCTGAAAAAGGCGAACGGTCAAAGGTGTCAGTCACAAGAATTCCCAAAGCTCTCCTTTCGTGGTTACATGACGATGACATTCTTATCAGATTCTTTTTTTTCTTGTACAGCTTATCGAAACTTATACTTATAAGGCTTTAGATTGTTGCTTAAATCATACAAGAAGGACCTATAGTCTGGAAGCAAAAGAGGAACTATTTCCGCGTCCACCCATTTCAACTTGGGGAAAAGATTTCTTTCAGTCTTACGACGTTTGATAAGATCCTATAAGGTAATACGTCAATCTTGATGACTCATATTGAGCTACCTCGACGAATGTTTCCTCCTCCTCTTCACAATCATCTTCTGCTTCTTCTCCGGCTGTTATTTCATCTTCCTGCAGGTGCTTTAGGTGAAGATTGTCCCGCTTCAGAGCCAAAAATGATGTAAAGTTTTTTTTTCTTGTATTCCTTTTGTTTCGTGGTGGCTTTCTTGTTGGGAATCGAATTTATTACAAGACAAGTCACAACTTTTCAATGCTAACCCCTTCATCCAAATAAAGATCGTCACAAAGAACACACAAGGCTATAGAATGAAAAAAAATGAGAGGAAGAACGTTGCGAAAGAGGCTGTAAAACACTTGTTGTTGCTGAAAATGTTGAATTAACTGTGTGCTCGAATGCAGTGGTCTGAGCGGAGAAAAGTAATCCTGCATGGCTTGCTAAACAAGAAATAAACAGTGCTCACTGACTACTTGATCAATTTGTATTAGTGAATAAAAATTCGCTCCTTGAATGAGCAAAGTTTCCTAAAATTGTCACAAACACCATCAATAAGTTTATTAGTTATTTGTGTTAATTTTTATATTTTCTTTCTATTGTCCATGTTGCTAATGCTATTTGCAACCAAAATGCCTGTTTTTATTACGCCTTGAATTGTCAACACGTTGTTATTGTCACGTATGAAGCATCCTTAGCTTCTTAGGTACGAACAAAACATCTCGATGCAAAAATATTGGATTCTTTGTCAGAGATTGTAAGAGCGGTATCAAAAACCTCTGCTTTATTATAACGTCCACCCAAGCACCAATGTACTATAATAGACGTAAGCAGTTTGCCGTGTGAAATTACAGAACTTGGAATTAAAAAAAGTCGACAAAACAAAGAAGCACATATTTTTCGGCACCTCTCGACAATGCCTGCGTCAGTGATTGTAAGACCCTCCTGATTGTAAGGTATTCGAATTTACTTAGACACGCCATATTTTGTGCGAGATGATAACACAATCCCGGATGGTAAGGGAGGTTCCGGCCAGTTGTGGCGTTTTGTGTATTTTTTATTTGTCACTTATGGCCTGAGCCAAACTGCCGTCTGATTGTAAAGTCACCAGATGCAGACGTAATTCTGCTCTCTATGAAGCTATTACGTGCATGCTAAAGCATAAAATAAGATCGAACTAGACTTCAAACTATAATCCCCTCATTTGTTAAAAACGGATACCCGTTGGCTCAAAAGTAACTTCCTGTTTAACATGCATTTCCCCGCAAAACATTTTGCCCATCGAATCTTCCGTTTTGCACTACATGTACTGTCAAACGGTATGTTGATCGCATGGAATAATTTTTAAGATTTTACGGGAAATCGCAATCCATTTCTGCTCCTCAACTATTCAACGCAACGGATCAAAGTAGGCGTCGTTAGACTCGGCATCAAAATCAATTTTTTACTTTGAAACTTTTAGTGGCAACAGGAGGTTGATCACACATTTTGTGTACATTTGTAGCGTCTTCCAATGTTCACTACCAATAAGTCACTATGACGATTGGAAGCTCATTTTGTCCAGAAGGACAGCACTGTGATCATTCTTCATGGCATCTATTCAAAACGAAGTCGCAGCCTTTGGCTCCCTGGCGAATTCGATTATCAAAGGTACTCAGCGTACATTGACACTTTTCCGACGTTGTCCAAAACTGCCAGAAGTAGACATGATTTCACATTTTTTTCAGATAAACCAATCTGACGGTAGCTTTTTGTGCCGAGAAGAAATAAGTTTTGCAATGAACTTGTGGTGAACGTACCGAAGAAGTGACTTTTAAAATGCTAATAAAATAACAACCCGCAAAAAACGAACTGAAATTTTTAGGAAAGCCAAAGTCCTTTTACTGAACTGTCTGTATAACCGTATAAACGCGACGAATGTTAGTTATTTTTTTTTTAATTTTTTATACCAATGCTTAACACAAAGAATCGTCCGACTTTCCCCTATTCAATGTTCCCCACTGGGCCAATATAGTAAAACTCTTTATAACGTACACGCAGGTGGAAGGAAAATTAGACCGTTGTAGCCGATTGTACGTAATAAAAGCCAATGTTGGAATACATGCGTTTCATTTCGCCGGGATGAGCTGTACACAATAGCCGAATATTTTTTGATAATCGATATATGTTCAATAATAGGCGTGAGCTTACGAGGGATGCCAATACACAAAAACGATTAACGTTAAAGCGAAAATCTACTGCATCAATAAATTAAATGTAAGTCAATTTTGCTGAAACTAATTGAATTTGCCCACCTTTAGCCGCTATGCTGCTCCAACGATGGGAGAAAATCTATTGTTAGATTAGTTCTACAAGTGTAGAACAGAATGCATGCTGATGTTTCGGTTTATTTTCTCTTCTTTTTGCGCGGGTGATAACAGCGACGGGCCTGACTGTGAAAGAGAACTTGGTGCACGTTTAAGTTCGCAATAGCCTACCTCAAGTGCATAGCAAGTTAAAATTCTAGATGACCAACTAGATGAACTTCAGTAAGAATGTTGTGAATTGGACTTACTGTTGGCCCAACTTGAGACTGCAACAGTTTGTGCATGGTTCCCAGGTTTGCCTTGAGAGAGGAGCATTGAGGAACAATGCAAGTTGAGCGCAATTGCTACCCTTGCGCGTTGCAACGTTTGCGTAGAACTTGCACTAAGGAAGTTTTATGGTGTACCAAGTCCTTATAAGTACTTGACAGTTAGCCTCCTTCATTCTCTTGCTCGTTTCTGACTCTCTCTCGCTCTCTCAGTGTTATTCTTCCCTGAGTCCAACAAAAGGCAAAGTATACTTCCTCTTGTGCCACGCCGTAAATTCTGACTGCTTATGGTAATTGCAGTTACAACAAGGGGCGTTGGCTCTCTTTCCTTCTTTTTCTATTTTGCTCTCGTTGAACAAACTTTGTTGCCTATATACTCTGTATATGTAAGTACGTACGCTAACTCGGCTCGTTTCATTACCAGCCCGCGCACTCAGAACCCCCAAAATGGAAGTTTCACCCATTTCCATGTCCGCAACCAATGGCTTCTTCTTTACACACATAATCAACTTCGTTCCAACCGTCCAAAATCTTCTTTAGTGAATTCATTTCCACGTCCTGAATTTCTTAGATTATTCATTCCTTATCTTCTCTTGCATTTCATACTCCCTATCCTTTTTCTTATTTCTCTATGCTTGAAGTTTTCCAGTTTTCTTTTTTCTCAAATTTCCTAATTTTGTTGTAATTTTCTTTTTTGTAGATCTATTTTCGTCCCTGTAAAAAAAAAGACTTCTGACTTGTAATGCGTTATTCTTAACAAGGAAACAACTTGGGAGGCCAGGCACTTTGAAAAATAATCCTAGTCCCATTTTTGTTACAAACAACGGTTTATTTTCCTGTTAAATTTGAACTAGCCTAGCTTTATTTGTTTGCCAAAATTGACGATTACAGCTCGTAACTTTTGATGAATGGGGTGATATTAATATGGATGTGAACTTAAAAGTGGCCTAAAATTGATCTAAAGTAACTGAACCTAACACAATTTATCTAAGCCTAGCCTAACCGTTATACAATGGATTTTGCAACGAACAGATTAGTAAGGGCCAATTTTTTTAAAATACCATCCAATAAAACAAGAACTGATTATTAAAAATAAGAACCAAATTATTAAGGCAGTTGACTAGCTTTAAATTACCTTTTATGCCAGATTTTTTCTTAACGAACGTTAAACGTTCCCATTTGTTACAGATTTTGTCAGTGAAGCCATTCCATTGACGATAATAATGGTGCTGTTATAGGCCACTATCAATGGCCCTCCCTTTGTGATAAGTCTCCCAATTCTCGTCAGGTACTGAACTGCTTGATTAAGCTTTTTAATAAATGCTAGCAAATAGCAGATACTCACGGCGGATTAAATTGTGAAAAACAATAAGAAAACAAATCTAAGACTAGCGCAGCTTAACTAAACTAAATTTATCTTAACCCAAACTAGCCATTCTGCAAAGGATTTTGAAGCAATTAGACTCATGTTACAACCAAAAATTCTTTATTTTTACCTGGAAGAATTTAACCGAAAACAAATTCTATTACACCTGAAATAATTTAGTTTTACCTAAATGTACTTTAACCTAAATGAACTTAGTCTAAATTAAACTACTCTAAGCCCATGTCAACTAAACTAAACATTTTCCAACTCAGTTTGACCCAAGTTAACCAAATATAACAGTTCTTCGGAAGTTTATTGTGTGAACAGATATTAACCTAACGAAATTAACGTTCGTTGGAACTAACCAAATTTATCCCACGTGAAACCCACTTATTGATTCTACAAGGTCATTTTGAAGCTAATAGACCGAAAAATTGAAAAAATTAGATTAGTTTATCCTGTCTAACCGCTTAAATTAATCTGGGCTACCTAAGTGAACCCGACATAACATAAGTCAAGTTAACTTGACGTTACTCTGCGAATTTACGTTTGCTTGTTGGAATTAGCCGAAACTAAATTAACCAAACCGAAGTTCACCTAACCTCACTTAATCTAATCTAAACTAGCTCAATGTCACCTAACTGACATATGATCAAATACATTCAACCCAACCTAACTTAACATACCTTAATTTAAAGTTTTCAAGACGAACCCGTCAATTGCCCGGCGTATTATTGTCTGCGGCATTCTTGAGTTAAAATACACTTGTAGAAAAACCGATTATAGCATTTTCCCATTGACTAGGTGAATTCCGCGACGTCAGTGTCTCTTAGGTACTCACAAAGAGCGTTTTGTAGTTTAACCTACCTAATCACACAAGAATTAACCTACAGCACACACGCGAGCATACACTGCAGAACATTCGCGTTCGTGTAAAATCGTTCTGTAAGCACATTAAGTATACGAACGTAACCTTACTTAAGTATACGAATGTAGTATACGAACGTAACCTTAGTTAAACTGACCTAACCTAACCTGTCTAACCTAACTTAACATAGCTTAATCTAGAAATCTAAGAAAATGTTTAAGAATGGCCTAACGTAAACGAACTTAACCAAACTAAAATTTGCCTAACATAACTGACTTAAAGTAGCCAAATTTAGCATAGCCTTACTTATCCTGATGAGCCTAGTTTCATCCACTTTATAATTAACGTAAAGTAGCCAAAGTTAGTGTTGCCTAAGTTAATTTAACCTAAGAACCGAGCAAAACTTAACTTATCCTAGCTTACTTAGCTTAATTAGGTTAGCCTAATTACTTGACAAAGCTCAACCGAATAATCTAGCTTGACCGAAGAAAGCCGAATCTATCCTAACTTACAAAGCCACTCACATACGGTAATCCCATCGCTTCTTTAGTTCTGAAACATTTTACAACGAAACTTGAAAAACAAAAAAAGCTCTAAGCTCAGGCTTGCTTAGAACAGTGAAAACTTTGACTCGTACATTTTTGTCCGTCCAAAATTTCATGAGATGGCGCTGAGAAAGGCTTATTTTCTTTCATTTTCCTTCGTTCCAAGGAACGAAAAAGGCGCAGACAGAAAATAAATATTTTTTTTTTTCCTGAAGCTTTATCTTAAAAGGAAGTTGTAATTTTTTAAGTGTTGTTCTATTTACAAGAGACAAGTTAAAGGGGCAGGTTCAGAAAGAAGGAAAGATGGCATGAGTTGAAGAAAAATACGTCCGTCGTGGACTTGAACTCTCTTATATATCACCTCTCACCCCCCATGTTGCAAAGCAAGCATTTTAAGTCCAAGAAGGTGTGAACATGTGAGGTGGTCGTCCATACTAAGAAGTAAAACTTTTCCATTGCCCCCCCCCCCCCCATCACCATCTCCTCGTCTCCTTCCTTCATCTGTAAGGTGATGGTAGTTTTCTCAGGTTTTTAAATTTTCCAAAAGGGGACTCCTTTTTCGGAACGGGTACAACTTCCATTTTGGTTTTAACTTGCCCAGAGCCCACAGAGCCTTGATTAGCATAATCAACCTTACCTGAACTTTTGTTCGTTTTATATTTTTATTTTAAAGAGAAGTCATTCAAGCTTGACCGTCCTAACAGCTTCTTCATCTTCCGATTCGTTGTTGGGGTGAAGCGTAATAATTCGTCGGCCGAATCATTTATCACAAGAAGCTGTAAAATGAGTTGGGAAAGGAGATGTCAGAAACGTGCATTGTGACTGTGTTTCTGAAGAATGCAAAAGAAGTGAAGGTTGTAGCTTTGTGGAAGAATATGGAAAAGTTTCTTGAAAATTAATAGGAAAGTATATGGGAAAATGATTTAAATTAGTGTCCAGTACTGGAATAAAGCTGGAAGTATAAGATAAGGAAGACGAAAATGGAAAGACGGAGAGGATATGTAAAAAAATATATACTAGTAGGTGTTGCACGCTCACGTCTATGACTCACGATAGCTGGAAGCCAAGAATCCCGCCGGCCTTGTGGTTTTATAACAAGTAAACCAGTTTGGGCGCCAACACAAGAGGAAAAATAAAGATCAATTAAACAACAGAAAACTCTGTGTGTGAGAAGAGTAACATGAATGTCGGATAAGCGTTTGAGGGGGCAAAGCACAGAGGGAATAGAAAAACAAGGCTACCAGAAGCCTTGGTGACGTAAATGGCTTTTCCATTTTAATAACATAATCGTAAGCCTACAAAAGGATTAAATGCCACCGGAAAATTAATTGCCGAAGTCATTACCTGAAGTGAAGCCGGAATTATGAAGAAAGATTGCGACGAAAAAACAAACTCTTGAAAACAGAATAAAGTGCCCACGTTATGGTGGCTGGGTTATTTAAAGTTTCTTGCCTAATTTGGAAGGAATTTTTTAAGAATACTGTGTATGTTAAGACACTTTGATATTAGCTAAAGTGGACAAAAACGGCGTGAATGTCCAGGAATAGCAGTATTGCTAACGCTAAAACGCATCAAGTCCGTAACGCGTGTCGCGAGCGCCGCGTAGCGTGACGCTACCGCATTCGAAATTGAATGTGTAACGGTTTTGGCAGCAAATTATAGTATATTACTATTGATCAATAAGAGCAGTATTTGCGCTAATTTTTGTGCTCTATTCCCAAAATATTGCCCATAAGATAATTTTTATTCCCAGCGTTACTAAACTGGAATATGTCACTTCAAAGAATTGCAACTTAGCCTACCCAGGTTTGAGAGGAACTGCTTCAAGGCTCGCATGCCGGGTAATTCGAAGACAACGCAAGTAAAAGCATTGGAAAAGATAGGCCTCAACCCGCGTACTACAAGTCAAAATTGCGCAAACAAAGAAAAAAAAAACGGAAGGAAATGTTTACAACATTGTAAATAATGAATTTTCAGTTACTTTTGTCTCATTTAAAAATACCTTTCTGAAGGCTTATAAACGAAAACTCTTACTAGAATTCTGAAAATGTATATTAATCTGTAAGCAGGTATTTCTCACCTTGGTCTATTTTCCAAATGTCATTTACCGGAATATCCTTTTTTAGCTATTTTAAGCTAATTGAGTAGGTCGTTATCCAAAGAAATGCTTCTGTTGACCAATTGTTGTTAGTTTACCTAAGTTTGAGAAGCTGCAAATTTAAGAATCTCGATTTGGCCTTGAAAATAGTTTTTCGTATAGTGAATTTTTGGAATTATGACAATTCTCGTATTCTGTACTTCCGCATCCTTTGTCGTCGCAACATCTTCCGGATTTGACTCCTCCCCATTTTGTGGGTCGGGGGCACGGGAACGGCGATGGAAAAGGAGTAGCTTTTATGCATGCTATGCGAGAAGCTTACAAGCAAAGATTAGGAGACGACCTTGACGGACAGACGAATGAAGGAACGGAAGGTTTGTTTCTTCTTTTTCTTTTTTCTTTTGTGCACAGTTCTAAAGTAAATATACCTAGCCATAGAATTATATTATCTTCACGTTTTATGGGTTTATAAGAATTGCCTTTGTCGGCACGCAGAGAGAAGGAAATTTCCGACATTTGCGCGGCTTTTCAAGTTTTGAATGGGAGAATATATTAAAGCAAGTTATTCTGACTGAAATTACCCAGGTTTGTATGCAGAACGAGTCTTTTTTGGAGAGTTGTGTATGTTTTGTGCACATTCCGTACTTTATAAAGCAATGCAAACCTAACATAATGCAGCAAATAACCATTCAGTTTTGAAGCTTAAAACTCCAGTGACTTGCTGAAATGAAGCATACATGAAAAGTGAATTCCAGAAGCACACGAATGATTCAATTAATACTTAATAATATTCTACAAATCTGGATTTGTTGAGTGGTCGCAAAAATAAGTAAGTTTACTCCCTTTAAACAAATATGACAGTATTGTTGAACGAAACTCGAAATAATAATAATAATAATAATAATAATAATAATAATAATAATAAAAATAAGGAAAAATTATGAAAACTTGATGAGAACTTGTCCCTTCATCTCTAGAAGAAGTATGGAAAAGTCCTAAAACTGAAAGAATGAAATTTGAAAGAATTCGACTGCATGCATAAAAGATTGAAGTTCGTAGCGTAGTTTTCTTAGCGCAGTATTTTATGCAGATATTTTTAGCGTAACTCAATTCTTAGCTATTAATTTAGAAGAACTTTCATTCGCTTGACGAGAAAGAAGGTAATTTTATGACGCCTATTTATAAAAATTTTCCACCATTCTACTTCGTGAACTTTCATAGATGTTGTAACTTTCCTCATCGCTCGTGGTGAGATTTCGTTCATGCTTTGTGTGGAGTGATAGACAATGTGAAGTTCTAGCCCAAAGAAATGTGAAGTTCTAGCGCGTGAAAGAAAGAAACTAATTATTGGTTTGGCTTTCCATACCAAGTTGGCTACAACGATGAGTTACACAGCGCTTCCACAAGTAAAAAAGAAAGAAAGAAAAAGATCTCAACGGATAACAAGTCCAAGGCAAAAGCACAGAACAGTTACGTACTGATCGCCTAAGGAAACTTGTCAATAAAAATGAATGACTTCACTTCGGATAAGCACCTAAACTCTTGATAAAAATCTCTTGTTTCATCAATTCTAACATTTATTTTATCTTTCTTTCTTTTATTCTTTGCTTGGTAGTTGTATTTTTTCTCTGATTTTATTTAATTTTTAGCGACTAAGGTCACATAAAAAAATCACCGAAAATATTCTATTTTCTTAATTGCTATACGTCGTAGGCTTACAACCTATTGACGGTCTTTATTTTATTGGAGATCATGCTTGCTAGCATTTTCTTTCACAACTTAAAACACAAAAGGGCGAAATAAATTAAATAAAAATATAATATTTCATTTCTCCATACTTTTACGTGCACTATTAATCAGATTTTATATGAATCTACTTTATAATCGTATTACTTATTTTACATTTTATTGTGGATTTTTATTATCCAAATTTATTTGTCACTTACCTTATTTTTGTATTACTTTCGGAATTCATAATTATTCATTTATTTTTGTATAATTTCTACTTGTTCTTATTTTTTTTTTTTGGTGAAATATAATACATAACCTCGTAGGATTTGATACTTTTCAGTTTTGACACTGACGCGAGAAACTGCAATTGTGGTGAGTGGTTTCGGAGCACCTAGCGGCCAAATTGAGATTTTACCGATCAGGCGAATTTGAGTATAGCTGTGTGTACTTCGAGTACAATGTTTGGGGTTTCTAGGTCACAGAAACCTTCTGCTAAGAGGAATTTCTCTTTTTTTCTTTCTTCTTTTTAACTCCAAGCGAAATGCAAATTATAGTGGCAACTAGAGCCCATTTATTGTAATTACATTGTTCCCAGACACGAAAAAGTCTCACATGCTTTTTATTTTAGCGTCAAAATCTCATTACAAGCTTAAAATCCCACAAAAAGTATATTAGCAAAATTAAATTGAAAATCTCTGAGTTGCAAAAGCTGAAAGAACGCCGTTTTGTTCCTTAATTGAGTGAATCTTAATACCTTTAAACAATGGATGGAGTTTCATATGCAAGGCTTTGGCGTAATTTTCATTGTCTTTCGCACCTCCTATATCTAATGCCTCATCAAGTCACTGCAGAATTAATTTTGGTCCAATTTACGATTTAATTCGGCTCTAATGAAGAATGTTGTTTTATTTTCCTACACTTTGCATTTCCTTTCCTATTTTGCTTTTCATTATCTTTTCCTTTTTTGTTTTCTGTTTTGAATTTGTGTGTTCTTCAGCTTGTAAAACTCTTGAGGGATGCTGCTGCTGTAATCTTCCTTTTGCTTTCTTGAGGGCTTCGCTGCAAAGTATGAGTCACTGGGATGTTGGACCGAAGAAAGAACATTTTCGACGAAGGAAAAGAAAAGACCCCCGTAAACGTAAGCAAATGAGGAAGAAGAACAACAAGTTTTTCGGGGGTCTCCTGAATGGTCATGCGGTATAGGAAACAAAAAACCTACAATGAAAAATTCTCCTTGAATCAGACAAGCCAGCAGCTAAGAACATTCACGAGTTTAAATATGGATACAACCCTGAAAAACTTTTGTCTTTTCTCTTTCACGATCCTCTTTGGAATACAAGGTATGTAAAAAAGGAGCTTAAAAAATTGAAAAGAGAAGAAAACAAAAAGATGCTATTGTTCGGGTTATTCTTTATCGGTAGGGGTAATTATGGATACACGTCAAGCGTGTAGGTAATAAATGTATAAAACGTCCTTTTATGCTGTTTTGCCTTATGTATAGAGGCAGTCTCTTATGTGTGGTATAGATCTATGTGTGTATGGATCTATAAAAGCGATTGCCTGATGGAAAAGATGAGAACGAGACACCAGAGACGATTTGGGTATTGTCTTGTTTGCCCTTCTTGGTAGTAGTGTAGAAGAAAAAGAAATAAAAGCGAAACCGAACCAGGAATTTTCTATAAGGCGTTAACCATATAAGTAAGGATTTTCCTGAGGGATTTTTATTATATTTATTTTTATGTTTACTTTTTTAGCGAAGAATCTAACGGAAGACTCGGTAAATAATGGATTTGAAATGGAATTTTATGGTGGCAAGAGTTTTTAGAAGGCAAATTGTTAAAAGAGATTTTTTAAATTTTAAAGATTAAAGTTTATGGCCAGGTTTTTTTTAATTAGCCTCATTAGGGGCGTGGAAAGAGCCATTTAGGGGTTGATTTAAGGACGGGCAAGAGAGTTGGAAAAAATGAGCCAAGATAGGAAATAGGGAAGACGAAACGAGTTGGGAGTGATAAGGATTTCCTTAAAGAGGAGAGTTTTACAAGGTTGAGAACAAAGTGTGCTAATGAGATGGTTATTAGGCGTAATTCGTTAGGAAAAGCGTCTTTCAAGAATCAAGGCTCTACTCGCGGTAGGATTCGATAGTTTTGATTTTTCTTTTCGGGGAGGGTAAAGCTTGACTTGTGGAAATTAGTAATCGATGCGACTTGAGAAATTAGGGAAATTGACAGAAAAAAATTGAACCTTGGAAATTAGTTTGAACACTTGTGAATTAATTAGATCGACTTTAAAGATTTGTGTCCGAATAATAGAAGCATAACATGACACGAAAGCAACAAGGGTTGCAACTGAGTAAAAAAAATGAGTACGAATGAGCTTAAAGCAACATTGGAATAATTATCAGTGAAAAATTAGAACAATTATCGGTGAAAATTCGGAAGAATGTAGAAAAAAATTGAAAGAAACAGTATCGTTAACAATTGGAAATTAGCAACGTTTGATCAAAGGTGGACGAAATTGACATGAGCTCACTCAAATAATAATTGCACAAGTCTTTATGATATCGAAAAAATTTCGAAGAGTTGAAAACAAACTTGATGAAACTCTTGAAAGACTGTGAATTTGTATGTGGAATTTGAATGTAATTGAAAGAAAAAGAAAAAATTGAAGAAAAGATTAGACAATTTCATGCAAAAGAGAAGTCAATATGAAATAAATTGAAGAGTTCGATAGTACTACGAAACCAAGTCAAAAATTCGTTTCAATTCGGGTCAAAAGCATCAAGTTCGTTCAAAACCCGTTGAAACTAACTTATTATTCAAAAGCTTATTATTAACTTATTTACTCACACTAACTTTACTTTCGTGAACAATCGATTGAATGTTTGTGTTCGGTTAGCTCACTAGCCAATTAGGAAATCTCAAATTTTTCCTCATGTTGTTTTACATTGTATTCATGTCGAAATAGTTTTCGGTTGGAGTTACTTTGAACGCATGGGGTAAATTTAAATTTTTGAGGGAAACTGCCGGTGCCTTACATGAACATACTTGTCTTCAGAATTAACGATGAATAAATTTGTTGATTAAAATAGCAAAATCTGTTTTTTTTTCACACCTTTCGTGACAACGGCAAAAGAAAGTCACAGCCTTTTGCCTCGAAGCGAATTCGATGTTCAAAGTTACCAAGTGAACTTCGACCTTTCTTCCATGCTATAACTGATAAGCTTCTGGAGGGCAGTGATTCGCAGTCTGGAAAGCATGAAAACTCAATTCATAAGCAACAGCCACTCAAAATTGAACACACTGTAGAACGACAAGACTAAGTAGTAGCATAAACCATATGAAGGGCAAAGAAGTGTGAACATCAAAAGGATATAAGTCTTGTCTCTTTTCTGTCGTTCTATTTTCTTTTCAGACTTTTTTCTTGAAACAGCTGAAGACATTTTACCAGAAAAATGGTTAACCGTTTTCGAATGATCCACCTTAAAAACAGTAAGAAGAATTTGTCTTGCAAATTGTTATTTCTGAGCTTTCCTGTACAATTCCTTGGTCGTGTTCAAAGTCTCCTGCGTGGGGCATCTTTGATCGCGTATTTTTTTTAAAAAAAATGCTCACACATGTCACCACGGAAGCAAAAACTCAGTAGCTTTTTCGATTGTGGCGACGTGTTCATAAGAAGATTTTTTTTAATATTTTTACTCAAGAATTAGCAGATAGAGGACAAGAAAAACTATTAAAAGAGGAACACCAATTGACGCTATAAACCTAACTTTGTTCTTCGTACCTTTGGCGTTTCAAAAGAAAAATCATTCCTGGGTGAAATTCGCAAATTAAAGAACGCTTTAAGCGATTAATAAAAGAAATCGCAAATCTCGATTTACTCTGCGAAATATGTGCTAGTCCTCCGAAACACATTTCGCAATATTTTTACACCAAGGTGGATTTTTTTTAGAGGAGTCATCCATCCAAGTATATTCCCTCTTCCACTGCCTTTATTTGGTCTAGTTAAGCTTCCCTATCACTTCCACGCACCTTAATCACCATCTCCTCGATCTTCACGCTACTTCCCTAAGATACGACACTTACCAATTAACTATTTTTTTCTAAATGGCTTTTTTTTACCCATGACTCTAAAAATAAATTGTAAGAATACAGCATGGCTGTCTTTTCAACCGGAAGTGACCTTTCGTGACGCTCCTCTGGAAAGTTTTCCCCAGAGGAGCGAAAACATATCACCTCCCATTATCTCATTCTTTTGTCAAGGAAAACCGAAGGCGAAGGGTGACAAAGGTGAGCCAAAGTCTTGATGTCTGCTGATGATTTGGCGTTTGCGGTTGTGACAAAAGTACACGCTTGGGCAAACTGTTTCCCATTCGTAGAGCCATTTTCTTTTCCTGGGCAAGATCACATAAGACGATTAGGTCTCCAGGAGGCGAAAATGAGTTTACACATGACTGAAAACATGCAACGAGATACTGAAGCCTCCTTGTGAAAGACCAAAACATTAAATAAGAAAAAACGCAAAAAAAGAATCTAAAGGAGGGAGAGAAAGGGAGGAAAAGCCAGAGATCCAGGTGCGTCACAGCTGGTTTGCACGTGCAATGGTCACACTTAAGAGCTAAAGGTTGGAAGAGAAAAAAGAACGAAGAAAACTCATTTGCATAATACATTGCAAAGCTCGTATATATGAAAACTGGCTTCGTTGCTTTTTTATGAATGAGGATGGCTTTTGCACCGCTTCATTTTCTTTCTTGCTTCAAACTCTGTTTTGTAGCTGGCCGTTGTGCTGGAATATCGGCCCGAGACGGCCCGAAAAGGCAAGATTGCAATAAAATCAATATAAGGAATGACAAAAAAGTTAATTCTTGCGTGCAGGGATTGAATGGAATGTTTGGAGCACTTAATCACGCCAGACAGCTCCAAGTTTTTCTCAGCTTTTTTTCAGGGGATTTTCTTGAATTGGAGACGAAATTGGGGTTTTACAGGCCAGAAAAGACGCCTCGAAAGAAAAAAAAAAAAAAAAAAAGAGAGAAAGAAGCTGATATGAGAACTATGGTGGCTATTTCGAATTTTATATGCCGCGAAACCCGAGCAAGAATGCCAAATGGAGCAAGTGCTAATGAACTGAAATAGGTTTCGGCGACAGATACATGGACTTGCCAGGGATAGACAGTTTGAACTCAAAAGATCAGCGCAAGTTTAACTTTCGAACTTTAAAGAAGTAAACGTATTTCAAAGAACATACCAAAATATCCAAAGGAATCCGCTATGGCATGCTTGAAGTAAATCTAAAGTAATATGGTGGAAGTAATAGAAAAGTAAGGAGTTAACAGAAATTGCGACGCGTAATAATAATTTCCTTACTTTTTCGCGCTACTGATAAACATTTTCTGCCCGTATATGTTTCAGCAGTTTGTCATGATTTTGATTATTTCGTTTGCTGTTGTCATTTCTTACGTCCAACTGGGTTTTGGATATTCCTTAGAATTCAGCCATCAGAAGATTTTCCATATTTTTTTTTCTGAAAAATCTGGTCCCATTTTGTGATTTAGGTATATTTTTTCACATTTTGTGTGTCTATATTATTTTCCCACTTTCTCTTTTACTGTGTTGATTTTTGCATTTTTTTCTAACGATCTTTTTCAATAGCTTTTCCGATGATTGGTCTTTTTTATGTTTTTACGAAAACTAAAAATGAACTACGACTTTGGGTGAGTTGCTAAGATTTAGGCAAACGTTTAGTAGATTTTAGACCTAATGACCCAATCATAGAGCGGGGCCGAAGTCTTCCAAAGTTGACAGCTGCAGCGACCTTGAAACGATTGGCAAGTTATTATCTCTAGTCCCTTTAGTAAAAGGGAGATAGCAGTTTTGTGACCAGAGAGATTAACCGAATCCCGCACTTGCCAAGTTGAACACGGGTTTTGCCTTGCTGTCTTGCTACTTTCTAGCATTTCCTACGACAGGGTAGAGAGTTCAACAAACTCTCGCTTCCTCCCCTGATCCTTTCGAGTGAAAACCGAGCGTTCCAGGCGTGCACCGCCCATCAAGGTCGAAGGTCAAACACGCATTCTAGTGGATTGGGCACCCTCAATTAGCACCTCATTGTTAATTGAACCGTGCCTAAACGCGGTTACTTCGGTATAAAAAAAAGAAACGTTTCCGAAACGTAGACGCTCTTTTTCAAAAATGTGTACCTAACTCCGATTCAGAGTGCCGGATAAATCGGAAAAGGGTTAGAATGCCTTGTTCATACTAGAGTTCAGAGTGACATTTTTAAAGTATAATAAAATGAGTGTACATGTAAAAAACAAAATGTAGTCAAACATGCGCATTTAACAAGTTTGAAATAATGTATGCCAACAAAACGAACATGGAAAATCAATAACAAACAAGTTATTTGAAATTGGACAAACTTAAATGAACTCAGTAAATAAGCTGAAATAACCAATAAGCAGTAAATAACCAGAAATAAAAGAATCTTATTTAACCTAAGCCCAACGTAAGCAACCTAGCCTAAACAAACCAAACAACACCTAACCTGACTGAGCCTAGACTAAATTTAACTCAACCTAGCCTAATTGTTTATCCTGGCTTAACTTTTCATAACTGAATGTAACCTGAAAAAAAAAATAGCCTAAACTAATTGAGCCTAATTTAACATATCCCAACCTAAATCAACTAAACGACAGCAGATAAGTCTAACCTAAATAACTCAACCCATGTCACAGCAGGTTAATATTAAGAATAGTTTAAAATTAAGGACTGGTTAACCAAATGCTGTTGAATTACGTGAAAGAGAAAGAAAAAATAAAGGTGTTAGTTTTCCATTAAAAGGGGGTAACGTAGTGACTGGTTATGAGCGTTTTTGGACGCGTTCCATATGACGCTTATTCGTAACAGAGTAGTGAAAGCAACGGGGGAAGGCAAACAGGAAAGCGACCCGCACTGCGGCGCTGCCGGGACTTAGAAGCAGTTCCTCCCGCCCCAACGCGCTCAGTCTTCCGCTTGACGCCGGACAGCCAGGACGTATGTCGCTGCAAAGGCGGCAGCACTTCGTATTTTCTTGGGTGTTTTTGTAAAAAGAAAATTTCATAAAGTGCAAAAACATGCAGGTTCCTTTGCCCCTACACAAAATTGGACAACATTAAAAGGAACATTCTGAGTTCTATATCCCGGAGTCGGTGTCTACGTTTTAGCGTGGATTGAATTTAAACCTTTCAGGATTATCAAAGCAGTGCACGAATTTCGTCGACGGGTGATTAGGTTAATGTTCGCCACGCCAGACTCGAAAAAGAGGATCAAGAGAACTATATGAATGTACTTGGATATGTTGGAGAGTGGTGAGAAGTCTAAAAGACTGCCAAGGAAGACGTGTAACTTAATCACGAAAATATATTTTGTGTGCTACTTAAAGAAGCATAGAGACGATGGTGTTGCAGGTGCTCAAAGTGTTAGGATTACCTGGTAGTGGTAGCAGCAGTTCGTCGTCGTTGACTACTGTGCCTTCCTCGTCTCCACCGACTGGTCTGTCACTGTCTCATCCGGTGAATGCTTCAACGTTGACCACCGTGGCCGTGACAGGAGCTAATTCCTCAACTGGTGTCGTACAACCATTGTCGTTCGGCGCTGCCAGTAAAGCCCAGCTCAGGAACAACCACAACAACAGGTACAGGAAGAAGAAAGATAAAACTCCCTGATGAACAGAACATCCTTCGGGGTTTTGAACTGAGGGCAGGGCAAAGCAAAAGACCCTTTTTGGGACTTCTGTAGGCAACAGTGTTGTCATTTGTATCGTGTTTGCTTGAAAGGCGCTAAACACCTTGCAGCCATTCAAAAAGAACCCGGATTGTAAGGGCTTATAAGGAATTTTAGCCCCCGGAAGGAAAGAGAAGAAGAGAGGAGAAAGAATATGAAGGTTGACTACTACTTGTTAAAGGTGTCAGATGACATGGAATTTCAATAAGTATTCAACCTTTGATCCGGGCAAGGTTTCAACGTATAAGCAGGTTGTTGACGTTATGCGGGCTAACACGATTGGTTGCACAGGGTTTGGGTTACTGAATCAAAACAAAAGTGATTACACCCAATCAAAATTGTGTACTTTATGTGAAAACGAACCTTACACACTAGGATTACGTGCGTGATCAGGGATCTCAATATTTGAAAAGGTTTTAGGTTACGTTAAGTGGATTTAAGTCAGGTTAAAGCATTCTTGTATTAAAACACGTTTAGTAAGATTAGGTTAGGCTTAAAGGGCAACGGAGATCAAAAAACAACTTTGTCATATAAAAAGAGCAAAAAATCTAGTTTTTAGTATGTTTCTTTTTATCATGTGTATAATAACAACGAGGATATTCACGAAAGAAGAAGATATTCAGCGCGGTCGCGTGGTGCTACGACGTAACGGAGGGATAGACCGGATTGCCTAGGCACAAAAATAGCGGTTTTTATTGGTTCAACGTGGCCACGTGCTATGTTGATCTGGCGTGTTTTATCCCCTCGTGACGTCACGTTCACGAGGGCGAGAAACTGCGCAAGGCAATAAGCTTGGAACGGTTAGTCAAGAAACATGTAAACAAAGTTCTATATCTTTAGAATAACGTGCGTAATAAGAACCCATCAAAATCTCAGTAGATGTTTTTGGTGTCCATTCCCTTTAATTAATTTAGTTCAAGCGAGGTTAAATGAACCTAACCTACCAAGACTAACCTAACCTAAAAATTTATGGGGCGTAAAATAGAGGAGTAGACTACCTAAGTAAGGTTAGGTAAAGGTGTACTGTACTGTAGGTTTACTGTCGTTCGTTACTTTATGAACTCGAAACAGACCCGAATTTCAGGGTACTATTCTTCTACCCCCATCGATTTGCTCGTTTCACAAGCACTTCCTGTGGGTAAAAACTTCGCTAAACTTACTAGTAAGCTTTCCTGAACATAATCTGGGCCTAACCTAACCTAAGTAAACCTAATCAAAGCGGCCTATTTTTTTCCATTGATTTTCCTACGGTTTGCATAGGCGCGCCGGGATTAAATGTCATAAAATTTGTTAAAATGAGTCAAAGTAGGTTAGTTTTATTAAGAACGACAAGCAGCATTCGCCATTAGCTTTAGGAAACCATAGCTTAGAATGTCAATTACGTTCTGATCGATGGCAGCAGTAATGATACATTGGCATCATAGTTGTAATTGCCTGCGAGGTAATGAGATGAAGCCTCTCGTTAGATCGCTCTGTAATATAACAGCTAATAACAGCGTAACAGCTTCTTTAGTCTCGAGCTAACCCAGTTATCACGATGTATTCACAAATTAATTACTTGAGCTAAATCAGCCATTCACTTTCGGTATTCTATTAAAATATTAGGCTGTTCCTTGTTAAGTATTTCCTAATATTATGGCGTTTTTTCAAGGTTGTTACGTGTATTTTTGCAGTGCTATTTACATGACTTAAGTTTGTCACTATTTATTACTTTTGAGTAAGTTACTGGCACAAGAAACCGTTTTTAGGAGTCTTATTGGCTGAAGCTAATCAATAAGAAGCTTCAAAAGGTTTTTATTTTAGCCCACTTGGGGATTCCCGAATAAATCTTGCGAAATATCCATAAAAATTGGAAAATCGGGAATCAGTGTCTTGCTTTTCAGGGAGCTAATTTTCATGCTCAAAGCTTGGTAGAGAACAGCTGAGAGATCCTTTTGTGTAGTTACCTCTCTCTCATCCCATTTTTCTTTTGCCTTTGTGCCCAACTTTCACGTGTGTTCGATTTTAAGGCTAGGGGTGTGTGTATGTGTGGGGGGACACTGCCAAGGGGGGAAGTTGGCGTTTTATTGATCCGCCCCGGGGCTAAGAATATCTAACGTGCGTGTAGATGTGTACCATACCGCAGTGTGTATACACTCCTTGGCTGTTCATGTTGCTGCATATCTGAAACGTGTTACCATTCGTTCTGAATAATTTTTGGTATAGTTCGACCATAAATTGCGTTTACCCATGAAAATTGTAGCTTTGAAAGCCTCGGTACGAAAATAGCTAGGCCTTTAATACTTTTATTTCTTTCAAAAACAGGACTTGAATTCTTAACTTTTTTTTTTTCAAAAAAATCACCACATTCATGAGGTTTTAAATTTTTAAAATATTTTAAGATGTGTTACTATTTCTACGGTTTTAAAAGCTTCTTTTTCGTTTCTTTGACTTCGGGTATCTTTCGGGTTCTTTTGCATCTTTGTGAAGTGTATGACGTTTTTGTTAAAACGTTTTGTTAAAAAGTTAATGAAAAGGTGCAAATTTTTTAAACATAAAAAGGAAAAATCTGAAATTATTGCACATAAATGGTATCATTGAAAATTTAAAGACTCCTTATTCACGACAATTCACAACATTATTCACAACAATGGCTTGGAAATCCACGAAATCGTTATTTTTTCTTTAAAATAATCTTCTAAGATATTGAGAATGTTTGCAAATTTAGGGATTTTTACACTTCGTATGATAGAGAAATAAATTCTTAAAACAAAATGTGTCTCGCCATGAAAATAGGCCGTGATATGAAAAATGCTTGAAGTCAGGGAAAATTCGAAGCTTCCCCAAATAATAGAAAACGTTTTTTTTTTTAATGATGTAAACTAAGGATTCTAATGATTTTTCGTCTTTTTTTGGTGACCTTAGTGCTTCCGATACAATACGGTTACACTGGATTAAAAAAATAAGTGAATTCAAATGTTTATAAAAAGAAAACCAAGTCTGTCATTTCTTTTCTTTGTAAAGTTGAAGCGAGTTGGTGTTTGAAGTTCCGTCTTGAATGACGGCCAAGAAAATGGAGTTTTCAAACTGGAAAGGAAACTGAATCTGTAGTGGATGGTGGTAAAGCAGCAAAGCACAAGCAACATGGTCTTGCATAAAAATGCGGCTTGTACTGGGCTGCGTGAATGCATCAAATTCTCAATTTTCCCTTGTTCCACAAAGCCTTTGCTTTCAAGGTCCAGCTGTAACACATGATTCTCCGTACCTTTGAGTTCTGAAGTCGTTTTGTACAGTACAATGAACTTAATACTTTGTTTTAATCCCTTCACAAACCGGGGTCTGCCTACAAAAGTTGAAGCAGTTGAGAAAAGCTCGAAACTAGCATTAATGTGGATGGAATTTATTTAGTCCTTTATTGATGTAATTTGCGGTTTAATCGCATTTGAAGACCATTCACATGGATAACTTTTTTTTAAAAAAAATATTATATTTGCGCAGCTTTTGCTCATTAAACGAGTGGTTCATTGGGCAGCATATCAGGGCATCACTGTGTAGTGTTGGGTGAGCCACACAGTATATAGAATATTCCAGAGTGACTGATGAAATTAGCCCAAGGTTGGCTTTATGATCTTGAAAAATGGCTTTGAGAAATTATCCATTGTGAGAGAGGGGTATCTCAAAGTGTTGAGCAGGTGTTGGTGACCTTTAAGGTTGTGCGGTGGGGGGTTGAGGGGGTTTAAGGAAGAAGGCACACATACTCACAGACTCGTACCCTTAGAAAGAATTGATATTGTAATTATTTATGACGTGAGTGAACGACTACCTGAGGTATTCTGTCTTTTTTTTAAGCAAACAGAGTCTTGGCAGCAGGAACTCATTCATTACACAGAAATCTAGTCAACGTTAATCTCCCTCCACACCCGAAAGCTACTTTGGTGGGTAATAATTAGGAAAAGGAGGTAGGGCTTTAAGGAAGGTTATATAAGCGACATACAAGTTTTAAGGTTAACTATTTTTTCATTGAATTTTTTTTTAGCTCGATGGCCAAACTGGTTCATTGCGTCCTTTAAGGTCTTGAGTTATTGCTGTGAATATTTTGTTATCGTTTGCTGCTTTTACGGGAGCTTATGCGCTTTTGCATTAGTTTTAAGCTTACTGTTCTTATTTTAATGTTAGTCAAAACTTTCCTTTTTATTTTTAGCATAAATTGGACAAGTTTGTCGTTTGGGTTATTTTAACTTAAGGAATGGCACGTTAAGTAATATTAAGGGTTGAGTATAACGGCAATAGAAGAGAGAAAAGTAAAGCGTTGGTAGGAATAATGAGCTGTTAATGAAGTACGAAGCTGGGGAATGCAGATTCCTTGTTTTAGAAAGGGTGACAGAAATTTTTATTTTCGATGCCGAATGATGGGCAGGCATGCTTTCGTGCAAAATCGATTTTTTCTTTTCCGTTTTTTTCTTAGTTTCTTGGGTGCGTTTCAAGAACTGTACTTGAGTGTGTTAAAAAGGAGAAAGAATGTTTGGGTTCCAGCCAAATGATTTGTTTCGTTTCAGGGGAAACAGGGAAGGCTAGAAGGAAAAAGAGTTAAAAATGTTGCAATTCTTTGGAAGTTAAGAACTTGGTAAAGTTTAGAAACCCTGAAAGATTTCAATTACCATGTTACTTTAGTTGAAAGTATGCCCAGCTGGAGCAAACGCATGGTCATACCTAATTAAAACAGGTTTTTCGCAAGAGAACTATTGGCAATCGTAGTTAGAATGAAATTTGCATTACAAAACAAGTGTCGTGAAAATTTCCTCGGTTGTCGTAAGTAGAGAAAATGTCGTTGCTTCACCAGAAGAATCACTTAAGAAAATAACTTAATAAAGTCCCTAAAAACTTTCTTCGAATTAAATTGCTGGGTCGGATTCAGAGAATTTGGTGCAAAATCCCAAAGTTCAGGTTTTCTTGATTTCTAATCGAAAGCTTAGTGTATGTACTGAATTTCCGGGCAAGGCTTTGCCGTACAATTTTCCGCGAATTGAGCACATATGGCATTTCCTATCATTTTCCTGATAAAAACAGGTTGAAACCTGCTTGCAGGAGCTCAGTAGCCGGAAGTGAGACAAGATTTCCTAGCAATTTCTACAATAAACACCTTGTCAAGTGATTTTCTGCTCGAAAGATTGGCTCCATAACGAAGTTGCCGTGACAAACTGCGGAATTTGTCAAACTGCCCCAGAGATTGCGTTCAGTAGCTGACAATTCGTCACGCTAACGAAGAAATACTGACAGTGACTGTATTACAGTCTGAATGTCTTACTCTAACAATGTTACATGAGCAATGAAAGTGTCTGGCAGAAATAAACAAATCTTGCAGAAAAGAATTTAGGGGCTCTTCCAATTTTACAATTTCCGTACCATGCAGTTTGGCATGTCGTGAAATGTAAACACGATAGTTTGTGAGATGTTGTACCGACAAACTCTGAAATCGCGTTAGGCTTATCAATTGTGAAACAAAACGGTAAAATATGGCTGAACGCGTTACATCCACGCCATCAAATTTGGATTCCTGTCATGAAATTTTCCAACATACATCAAATTTCATACTCTCCAAATCCCTGACAAGACACACACACTCTCACACACACGATAAAAATGGTTAAGACTTCGATGTTCCCATAAACCCAATACGGCTGTTATAACGGAAGGTTTGCTGTCTTGTAATTTTGGTAGTACATTTTTATGAGTAGCTTCACACATGAAAACTTCCATTAGCTTTCGCTTTATGTGGATGAAAACGTAACAAACCGAAAAAAGAAAAACAAGAATACAAGCACAAGTTTTCCTCACGTTCGCACCCAAAGTGCTAAACCACAGAACTACTTTCGCGTAAGCTTATTTGACCACGCCCCCTTTTGAAATACAACTGAGCAGCTTGTAGGCACGGCCGTGCCCAGTTTTTTTTTTTTTTTTTTTTTTTTTTTTGGGGGGGTATAATCCGTACACAATTCTTTGAACAATTGAGGGTTTTTCTATTTTCAACGTAAGTATGTTTCTTGTCTTGGGTTAGGGGGAATTGAACCCATCACGGGGTGCATGTAAGTGACAGTTATGTATTATAATCGTGTATAAAATTTCAAATGTATGACAGTAAAATCTCTTTAAAACGAGCCTCCCAGAGTGCGAAAAATGCTGCTCGGCATATTGGAAATTCATTCTATGAGAAGTGTTTTTTAATATTTTTACTTGGCAACCATGAAACCCGTAAACTGGGTAGACAATCTCGTTCAAAATTAGGTTCGTTCTAATGAAACTTTATTGTGTAGGCCTGTTATTTTTGCACTGGGAATTTTTCATTATTATTGAATGCTCTTGTTTATTATTTTCCTAGAACTGTACATACATATTAATTGACTGTTCTTAGTGTCATTTATGTGTAGAACATGACAAGATTTGTGCACCTCTGGTGTTTCGAATTTTTCCAACATTTTGGAGTACATACTAACTTGTCGTACCTTTTTTCATGTTTTTACGTTAGAGTTTTAGCAAGAAGTGTTTTGTTGGTTCTAATATTGTGTGACCAAGCGAAAAATTTCAGAAAGACGGATTTACGGATCTGTTGAAAGTGTGCAAAGCCACGGAACTGAGGAAGACGGTTAATTGAGAGCAACAGTTTTGTATATGTTGTGTATTACATACCGTCGTTGGGAATCGCAGTTGCCTAATTAGTTGAGTGTTGTGGCACACACATGTTAGGTTTCAAGACTTTTGGCTAGAAACAGAAAAGAGGGAGGGAGGTGGCCACGAACGAGGGCGCAAAGAAGGAGTGGTGATGCTTATTTGGATAGAAGATGAAGTATTTTTAGCTGAGCATTCCAGAGTGATGTGTTGTGTCAGAGCTTAGCAAAAACTGCCATCTCCGTTCTGTATGGCTGCTATGCCTTGCAATGCCTTGCTATGCTTGCGTGACTACGACGCTCGCACATCCCTTGTTTCTAACGCACGGCAATTCGTCCTCAAATTTGGAAGTCTGGACGTTTCACGCACTCGAAAGTTTTTTCAATAGCGCATAGTCTACTCTTCTAATTGTACTGATGCGGAAAAGCTAAATAAGTGACAGCAAAACTACTAAGTAATTGTACTGTGTGAAATTCTAGTTGTTCTCTCAAAAATTATGATAAACGAACAAAAAAATAGTCGGTTAAGTAGTTGTATAGGTGGGTACATGATTCAGTAGCTCGAAACATTAAATAGGCGAATGGAAATAAAAAAAAAGTTAAAATAATGAGTGAATAAAACTACGTCGTGAAACCAAAGCAAATTATTTAACAATAAATACATTTAATTAACAAAACACTTTCAACTTTCAGCAAAGTTACTTAAGTAAAAAAAAAGTTTCCTACGTGATTAACGCTATAAGGAATTCAAAACGTAGCCTTACTTGCTTAAACAGTAATGAGTAATTAACAAAGAAAACTTCTGTTTTCGAGCAGTTTACTCAACTTTTGGGACTAGTACCATAAGATCGTTAAATATCAACCCGTAAGAGATAATTAGATGCATGGGATTGTGGAGTGGACTTTTCTTAACCAAATAAGCACAGCAGCGCAAAACATGTTCCCTCCTGTCTTCCAAAAAACGACGCAAAAAACGTTGAAATTTTTGCCAAGTTGCAACAATGCCAACTTGGAGGGCGGCACAGGCCTTTGAACCTTAAACGTTCTTTTTAGTCATGTAATATAAACGCTCGCTAAAGTTTCTGTCCTCACCAAAGGCCTTGCAGGAAGAAGCCAGAACAAGAAAAGTTTGAGGACAAGGGAGAAAATTCTGCGTGACCACTTTTGAGTTTGTTTCAAAGCTATAACATTTCTCGCTTTCGTCTCTGCAACCTTTTTCACTTTCTTTTTTTTTTTTCCTTTCTATTCTCATGAGTTTATCTTGGCAACTTTTTTCACGACATGCCATATAAGTGTCATTGGTAAACGTCGGTCCGCTCTGCGTCTTTTTATTTGGCCTTTTTCGAGCTTTGGCTTGCGTCCCAAAAATAGTCCGTGATAGATTCATTTCGGCACGGCTTTAAAAATCCAAAACTGGGTCAAATATTGGCATTCAAAATAAATGAAAAAAACAGACTTTTGGTTTGCTGCACCCTATGAATCATTTTCATGTATTCCAACATTGCATTTCTCAAAAATCGTTCTCATTGAACTCGTTAGGCATGAGTCGTGACGAAAACTCAGCACAGATCGGTAACAGTGTGAAGAGCCCCGAAGTTTGACCTTTGCGACCTTTTTGGGCGAGGGGAAAAGTGTTTGTTCGGGGTCAGTGGGGTGACGAGGCTGAAGTGTGGAGCACACAACTCTGTGTATGCCAAATTAGGCTAAGACACAACAGCGAGCATCCACTGAGACAGACTAGACTTCAAAAACACGAGATTTCGAAAATATCAGTTTAGAAATTTAGATCAAAGTAGCTTAGGTTTAGGACACGTACAATGAACTTAGTTAAGAAAGTAGGTTAGGCTAGCTAACTTAACATAGCTAGGTTAGGTTTGAAGCTAATTTATTTAATTCCTGAAGCTAAGTTATGAAGTTAGGCCAGGCTAGCTCAGTTAGCTGAACCTTGGTTAGGTTTGAAGCTATTTTTATGTGAACCTAGTTTCTGCAAGGTCAAGTGAAGTTATGCTAGGTTAGCTTAAGCTATAGTGAGGTTAGGTTAAGTTAAGTTCATGAAGTTAGATTTGTTAGCATTTTGTGTTAAGCTTAGTTGGTTTAGCTAGGCTGGCTTAAATAGATTAAGTTAACTAAGTTAGGTCAAGTTAGGCTTGTTTAGGTAACCCATTATGTTAGGATAGCTAATGTGAGTAACATCTTACATTTTTCGTTCTCTGAACAAAATTGAACACAATTAGAGGCCATTATTAAAGCCAGAAATGTATTCGTTATTACTATCATTATTTAATGCGTCCTGTTGCCATCTTCTTCCGCGTTTTTTGCCTTCGTCTTCATCTCGGAGTTCTCGTCTTGGTGTTCGCGTTGTTAGATGATGCCCGTGTATGGGAAAAAGGTGATGTTCTCCGGGACATCTTACCCATCATAATGTGTTTTTCTTTCGGGGAAAAGGGAACGTTTTATGGGACCGTGTTTAGCTGAGCTTTGAGAGCTTGTTTGGTATGGCTGTTCATTCAACCCGCTTGGTCTGCATTATGCAAAGCAGGCACAGGTATGTTAGTAAAGGCTAGGGTATTTGGGTGGACGACAATGAGAAGCAGCAAGGTGTGCTGAAGAGATTGTCTCTGGTGGCAAGTTTAGGCAACAAGGAATTACAAAAGGAGAGTGAGGGGAAAATAAGAGAGAAACAAGATTTTACAGCCAACGAGAAAAAAGGAAAAACGGACTACGACAACATTATCTACCCAGAGAGAAGATTGATGACTTTATTTGAGACAAAAACTGTACGTGAAACCCGACGCCCATAATTAGAAAATTCGTTTTAACGTTTCTTTTCGTATCGTATAATTTAGAGTCGAAACATTTCTGCTAAATGTTTTCCATGAAATTTCAATTATTGCAATTCACGGATTTACACAGATACATCTAAATTATGTCAGTGTTTAACTTCTGGTGTTAAGTCAGTATTCTGATCCAGAAAGCTTGACTTTTTTGCGAAAGAAGGATGCGTTGAGTGGAAATCGAGATAGCTTAAGTAAAACCAAGTTGTTAAGTTAAGGCTTATAATAGACTTGGGTAGTGACAAGATTTTGAGACGTAGGCTGTGCGTTTGGTGACTTCTGGCGAAAGTTTGAGTTACATGAGAGTGAAAAAACGCAGTCGGGGAGTTAAAAAGGCGGTCATTTGTCACCGTCTGGGGACGTGTGTGATAGTTGAGAGTGGAATCAGGGCGAAGTGGAGGAGAAAGAGGAGGTGTCATGTACATGTACCACGCGTCATTAGTTTGCTGTAGAAGTGTGTAAGCGAGTTGCTGGGTTCCGAAGAAAAGTTTGTGTTGGGTTTCGTTATGTTAGGCATAAGTCACATGCCCAAAGAAAGCCACTAGCTTGTTTTCTGCCGTTCCTCCGGGTTTTTGCCACACAATTTAGGGCACACACGTCTGTACTGTAGAGAAGAAAGTTATAAAGACGAAGAAGTTTATTTTGGGTGACGTCAGACCTGAACCCTATGGGACGATTGATAAGGTGATACACAAGTACTCGACATACGCAAAACGCACTTCAAAACGTGGCTCCGGAATGCTTTCACTTTCAGTGGCCCTGACTGGCGTCTCAGACAGTTTTGTTTAGGAAAGGCTTCGAAGCGGCAAGCATTCAACACGTAGTCCAGTGTGTTTTAAGCGACCGTAAATGGCTGAAAACTGAGGATAGGGGTAATTCTTAGGGTACTAACATATAAACATTTTCTCATGTTGGACAAAAAGTTTTCTCATGTCGGGTCAATTTAAGTGCGCGGTTAATGTATGAACTATCATACAACAATGGCGGCCAACGGGGTTGCTCTGAATGCTTGGGGGATACCGTACGCCATCTACTGCTCCTCAGCTATGCAACACAACAAGCTTGGCGTCTTCAGATCCAGCGACAAATAAGCTTTCTTAAGGGACCAAAATCAAGACATTGTTTCGACACGTTATTGTCAATAAGAAGTTGAAAGCAAGTTATGGCGCTTTTTCTGGGCCTTCGAATTCGACAAGTATGACTCTTAGACGCCTCTTCTTTTTCAGAAAAAGAGTGCGAAAGTTTTATGTCCCCTTAATCAAAACAGTTACCACCTTTCGTCGCAAGGCAAATTCGGTGATCAAAGTTCCCCAGCAAACTTTAGTCTTTTTTCCTTTGTTATGCCTATTCCTAGACTTGCGTGCAGGGGCGCGTCGGGGTCAGGGAGGACCTGACTCGCAAAAAAAAAAGAAAAAAAAAAGAAACTCAAAAACCAATTCCTTTTCAACGTTCAAAAGTCTTGTGGGCAGACAGAACTGAGGCAGTAGTTGCAACCGAAGGAAGTGCAAATATGTAAAGGAAGATAAGTTTTACGGCCTTACTGCCTCTTTTTCTGCTGACCCCTTTTCAATCCTATTCTCCCCTACTATAACGTAAGTCATTTTCTTCGAAGAAAGCGATCAAGCAACTTCAGCTACTCCACTTGCAACGTCGAAAAGGAATTTTCTGCGAACGTGTTACTTCTGACTTTTTTACGTGCAATTTCTTGTTCGCGTTCAAAGCTGTACCTTCACAGGGTAGCTTTCAACGCGTTCTTTAATAGTAAAGTACACGTACACCGGGGAAGTAGAAACTCAATAGATTATTAGATTCTGCACAATAATTTATTGAGCTTTTAATATAATTTTAATTAATTCATTTTTTTTTGCTTTTCTCTACAATTAGCCGGAATAGGCACAGAAAAGCGCGTTTATGTGTTGTTAAACATGTCCTCTGTTAAGGTTATTTAGAGACTATCACAAAATGTACTCTTTAAAATTATAAAAGTATTACTTTAAAGAGCTTTCAATCAAATTTGTTGTTTTCTTTTTTACATAATTTTTAAATGTAAATTTGTCTAGTTTACTTTACGTCCGAGAGTGGCCTTTCACTCTTGGCCTCTCTTTGAGTGTTTTTGAGCTTCTTTTGCGTTCTCTTGCGTTTATATATATATATATATATATATATATATATATATATATATATATAT
>JAGQDJ010000225.1:38225-73018 GCA_022885665.1 Triops longicaudatus
TATATATATCTTCTTTGTTTGTCCACAAAGAAGAAAACGATTGTTGGGAAGTGTATAAAGAATTCCGCACTTCGGTTTTGGAAAGAGTACGATTAGGGCCCAGTAAATACCATAAATCGGCCCCTCACGTGCCATAAAAGTGTGGCGCGGATCGATTTGGTCGTTTTTTTGGTGATAGTTTACGACCAAAGATCGAATTTTCGTTCTGCTTTGGCAGGACCTAAATTGCCCTGCAGAAAAAGAAATTTTTGGCACACTTGTGCTTTCAGGCATAGATTTGTTTGGCTTGTGGACATGCGTGTAAACGAGAAGGAAAGTTTTCCGAGAGTCATGCAGACACGGAGTAGCCTGTGTGAGCAACTCGTTTGATACAGCGTGGTCGCATACACGCACAGATATGATGACTAACAACACTTGTATCAGCGTATGGCCTTGGCTCAAGGGACGGTTGAGGAATGCCAGCGACCTAAAATCACAATCTACATACTTAGCTTTACGAACGTTGTAATGTACGAGAAATGGGTGACCTTATGACGCAGCAAACTCGTTAATTTCCCAAAGATGTACTTTTGGTGCCTGTTTTTCGTTTTTGTTTTATTATTCGAAGTAGTTTGCTCTTATTCGAAGGAAAAACTAAATAAGCAATATTTCAAACGAAACGGAGTGAACGGAAGAAAGAATGACAAATTAATTAAAACTGAGAGATGATTTAAAAATAAAGTCCACATAAACTAAAATTAAGAAATTAAAAAATAAGCAAATTAAGCGTCGTATATTTAATCTATGAGCGTCTTATGACGCTCATAGAATCGAAAGTGTAAAATATAAAATAGCATAAAATCAGAAAGAAAGAAAAAGGAAATGTGGAAAGAGAAATTAAATAAAAATCGAAAATCAAAATTAAAGTACAAATGAGTTTTGAAGGGGGGTAATATGTTAACCAGTCAGATTCATCCGTGTAGGCTAGTTGAAAGCTTCACTGAAAATTAAATGAAAATTAAGGAAAAATGAAACGAAACTCGAGTTTGAAAGTGTGAAAATTGAAAAAGGAATACATGGAAATTTTTAAAACCTTCTCTTTTATGGCAGCAGGGTATCGGGGCCGATGTCACCACTCTTGAAAGGAGCGAAACACCAGCGAGACGACGGTAAATGGAACTCATCTCAGCATCAGTATATGGATAAGCCACGCCCTTTGGATGACAAGCCGCAGCAGCTTGACGACTCGAGTGGAAATAGGTAAAAGAAAAAGTGGAAATTGAGGTTTAGATGGATTTATTATGGAAAGTTGGGTGATGGGAGGGGAGGGTAATCTTGCGTACACAATTTAGACATTTCTGTGTAAATTAGTTGAGAGTCGTTAGAGAAAATCGAAGCCTTGAAAGTTTGTTATCGATTTTTTGCTTTATTCATCTTTTCGAGTCTGTCGTTATTTTTTTCGTGTTTCTTTTCCTTCTTGATTTACTCGTTTTTCTGTGTTCGTTCTTCTTGATTTCTTTTGGTTTAGTCGTAGTTTTTGCTTGAATCTGTTACTGATTTTTATCGTTTTTTTGCCATTTTCCTTCATTTTTTCATTATTTCTTGATTTGTTTTTTGTTTTACTGTTCTCGATTTTCTTTACGTTTTTATTTTTTGTGATTATCGATTTTTCGCTCATTGTCCTGTATTATTCTGTATTTCGTTTGCATCGAGCATTCTTGTTTGTCTTATTTTTCTGTTAAAAAAAGAAACTTGTGGATATCTGTGGAGAATTTAATGAAGCTTAGGAGGCATAATTCCTTGTAAAACAAAATAAGGGTATCGTTAAATCTAAAGTGTTTGAACGAACTGATTGAAAGAGTTGGTTTAAGAAACGGAAAATATCGTTCTGGAGTAGCAGAAAAAACGAGTGAAGCGTTGGATTTTAATACGTCACAGTTGACAGGGTTTTTAACGTTTCCTAGAGAGCAAAAGGAACACGTATACAAAAAAAAAAAAAAAGAATAATACAAAAAAAGAATAATAAAAATAATGAAGAGCAGGATGTTTTTTTTGTGTGTGTGTGATGAGTCATTAATTTGAAAGGAAATGCCCATTGCACCGAGCCGGTTCGGTTCGGTGGTTAGAGCCTTGTCTGATTTCACTTTGTTCTGGTTGGCCGCAGTGTTTAAACTTGGAAAACTCCTTTCGGTGGCTTTTAGTGTTCCTAAAAGCCGCAAGCACCAAAAAAGAATGGCTTTTCCTTTTTTTTACCTTGTCTACAAAAAGAGTCGACAATTAAGAAAAGAAAACGCCCTTCAGGTTACCGAAAATCTGCCCAAAATCACGGTCATAAAGAAAGCACTTTGTGGGAAATAAAACCTACATTGAGTTGCTTGACGATCGAGATGTAGCGCAGCCACGTGGCTCAGTAACGCCTACAAGTTTGATGACAAACTTTCTAGAGAATAAAAAGCTGTAAGTGACTTGAATCTTTCGAAAAGCGCTCGACTGTCAAATTAAACTCCTGACCTTCGTGGAAAGTTCATCCAAGTAACAGTGTCTGGTGAAACATTGTCATTATGTGCCAAAAACACTCGGCAATTCGCCTTGCCACGTGGCATGAAGCACGCGGCGACTGACGCTTTAACATTCAAGGCTTCACTGTAAAAAAATCCATTCAAAATGATTACAAAAACGGTACTTAAATCGATGGGCACCAGGCGAGTGTCATGATGCTCTCTAAACTTTGTAAAAATCATAGTAATAATACTAAGGACCAATTTAGTCCGTAACGAACGATTGTTTTTCTGAATTCAAGATATAAAAGACGTTCGTTTAGACCAGTGGTGCCCAATCCACGGCCCGCGAAGGTGCCTCATGCGGCCGGCTTATTTATACCGCTCATGTATATCACTGCATAATTTCATTTTTAACGTCGGCATGATTCTGGCGAAACCGGAACATTCAGGCCCGCGAGATTTTATGTCATGTCGCGCGCGGCCCTCGGATGAAAAAAGGTTGGGCACCACTGGTTTAGACGTTCGGGAATTCGCGCAGTCACGAGCCAAACACGCTAACGTCTGAAATCTTGGTTCCACTGAAGGACGTGTCCTCAGAATTACCAAAATCTTTAAAATCTTACGAAGACGTTAGTAATGACAGACTGATGTTCTGCAGAATTAAAGGATATGCTTGTCAATAGTGAAGGGTTAACTTCGTTTTAATGCGCGGGTAGGCTTGCAATCATAGAAACTTTGTTTGTGTGACAGTAAAACAGCAAGGACTACACCGATTTGCCTTAAAGAATGAATTATGTAAAATTTTGGATAACTTCATTGAAAGGGAGTTGCGCAACCAAGTGTTAGCTAGCTAACCGTTCAAACTTCGATTCCAGCGTTACAAAACGGGTCTAACAGCATTGCTAGCTAGTGGCGCTTACCATTCAAATGCAAAACTCGTATAACCTTATTATCGCCATGCCCACAATAGTAAAAATTATGCCTTTTATCTACGCATGCTTAATTTGTAGACAATTGAGAACAAAATTTAGTTTCGACGTTGGTGTAGTCACGCAGCCGAGTGATATACACATTCAGGATCGAGATGCTTACCATTTTCTGAATTATCACGTAAAAGGAAAACGCCCGTAATCCTTAATTCAAACCTCTTGTTCTTCCCAATTAAACGCCTCTAAAAGTCTTCCATCTTAAGGGGAAGAAAAAATCTTCACCCGAAAGGTGGATTATAAATGCTTGGATTTTGAAGATGCGCAGGGTGGCCCGATGCCATGCGGGTTACTTAACGAGAAAGGAGCCTTGTGCAGTATAAATGCATATGATTTGGAAAACAAAAGGAAAAACGGCAAGAAAGGGCGTTGTTGTTTCTGTAATAGGTCTCTGGGGTGTTAACTATGTATAGCTCACGGGTAAGATGATTACTCCTTGGGCTGCTGCTGCCGTGGCTGACTCCTGGTGGTTCCTGTTCTTTTTTTTTTTTTTTTTTTTTTTTTTTTTCGAAGGCAGAACAGGAAGGGCGGAAGGGACCATAGATATATACTTACACACTCAGAACACACACGTATACACATGGACAATGGCACATAGGCCAAGATGTGAAGCCTTGCAGGTGTGCGTGGCTGGCTGCTGTTTTGGACGCCTTACAGTAATAACTGTAGTCAAAGTTACCCATATAAAGGACTAAAGGAGAGTGGGGAGTAGGCCTAACACCCCTATAGATGCCTTGTAGGCTTTCTTTACGTTGCTTTCCCTACACATGTGTAATATGTCCAAGGCAAAATTGACGTCTCTGGACTTTTAGGAAGCAACGAAACTTTTTTAAATTTAGGGTCGTTGCGTTTGTCTACAGCTGTGAGGCGACTAGCACCGTGTGTGGGAGGTTTGTAAGCATAATAGGGGGTGGCGGTGGGGTACGCAACAAAAACAGTTAGCAGCGAGGAAGTTTGTGTGTTGTGTGTCGTTCCACAGCTGGCTAAAGTGAGCTATTATATTGCTTGTAGCAGACGTATCGCATTAGGGTCACGAGGGTTGGCTTTTGTACAGTATAGAGGGATTGATTAGAATGGGGGATGGAGGGTGGAGAGGGTAAGTTTCATTTGCGCCCTCAAAATCTAAGGGTGCAATAACCCATAGTGTCCCTTGCAGAGCGACGTCCTTTCTTGTGTTTGAGCTTTCTTCTTAAAAAAGCATATCTTCGTTTAAGTATTCGCACATTGTTATATATGAGCATACCGCCAGTTTTATCCTAAATTCGTTAAACAAGTTTTCGATGTTGACGTATTTTAGTTCTTCCTTCTGGTGAGAACAACGCTTCTTCCTAATCAATCGGCAATGTCGTTCTAGAGGAGGTTGTTGATTTCATTTTTGACTGCGTTATTCCTTGTTTGTGTGTAAGTACAGTAAATGCGTTGTCTTAATTTTGCTATTTTTAGACACAACTAAACGTAACCTAAACATCACCTAACCTAGTCTAACTTTACCAAATCTCGCTTAACCCAACCTTTATTTAGCCAACCGTCAGAGAGGTTTAAAAAAACGTACATTTTCCTGTAAATATTCATCTAATTTTAGTTTTTAAATTGTTCTTCTAGATATTTATACATTCGGATACAAACCCTCTGAACATGTTTCCATGGTTGTCTTTCATTGTTGTTTTCATAGCTGGTGAAGTTCGTGGTTGCGTGTATTCTCTCCATTTCGTACTTCTCTTAAAGTGCATTACGGCAGAATACGTACTTACTCTTACTTTCTAAGCTTTAGTTCAGTAAACAGACTGTTGTGGAACCAAGCAGTTCTGACGCGGTATTTCTCTTTCGTTTCTTTAAAAGGCCCAGTCAACCGTCCTTGAGCGAGAAAATGTCTCCATTTCTGCTTTACCGCCCGAAAGAGAAGAAAGACAAGGATAAAAAAGGTAGCAGCACGCCGAGCGGCGATACCACGCCTACCTCTTTGTCTGCGCCCACCAGTCCTGCCCCGCGGCCCCGTACTTTCCGGCAGAGTCGGATCCCCACCGTGCAACCTCCCGCTACTACCACCACTAGTGAAAAGAGTAGTCGTAACAGCAGCAGATTGGTGTATTCCAGCCCGCCGCCCAATATTTGCGTCGAAAAGGGCCGCATCGAGTTTATCAAAGCGCCCGAAGAAAACGACGCACCGGAGCCGTTGCCGCAGCCTGTACTGGCCATGGTCACGACAGCAGCGCCCACTTACGCCACTGCGAGTGCCACCGCTGTGGCCACCTTCCAAAGCCCCGCCCCGGTCAGCGCAGGCCAAATACGAGTGCTTAACTCGAACAAGGCCACCGTGGTGCTGCGAACACCCGCCAAAGAGGAAAATCCTGCTACGTTGAACAACAACACGCCACCTGCGCTAAGGCTGGCCAGTAGTAGTACGACGAGCAGTAAAAGGCTCACCCCAAGTACCGGCACTCACGGTACTGGGAGTAGTAGCAATAATAGCGGTACGGGCTTGAAATTACCGGAAGTGTCCAAGTTGACGCCAGTACCCAGTCAGCAGCAGACGGTACCCGCTGACGCTCGTAAAACGGCAGACGGAAAATGGATGAAATCCAGAACCGGAAATAGTCCACAACGACAAAGTACCTCCCCCCGGCTTTTCATGCCCTTACCTCCCCACTCTGCCCCGCCCAGTAGTCAGACCAACACCAAAACCAAGTTGCCCCAAGCGGTACAAACCTCCAGTCCGCCTCAATTACCACCTCAGCAGTTAAAGCGACCCGCCTCCAAACCACCCACAGGTGCCAGTACGAGGATTCCTCGTATGAACAACGACAACGCCCCTTCACTGTGCTTGCCAGTACCCTCAGTGAGGACCATGGCCCCTTCAGGATTACCGAGTACCAGTAGTGCCAACGCAATACCCTCAGCACCGCCTGAACCGGTTCCACGTACCACTTCTATCAAGGTGAGCCGCTCATTTTTTTCTTTCTTTATTCATTTTATTTATTTATTTGCTTTTTCATATTCTTTCAACCGAAATCTACAAGATTTTGTAACGAGTTAAACTGTCAATTTACTTGTCGCACTCTATTGATAACACGCACGAAAAGTAACTGCTCAAGAGGTATAGACAGGTTTTAATGAAGGTACTGTAGCAAAAAGAAAAAACAAGCTTGCTAAGAAAAATAAAAAGAGCCAAAAAAGCAGCGAAACAGCGAAACGGAAATCAATTAGGGAGTTAACCCAGAGCGTAGGAACGTGAAACTTGTTTTCGTCTTCGGTACCGTCTTCAAGTTTTAATAGCCGTACTTTTTCTGTTGCTAGGCTGAGTCCAGGATAAAATTAGGGAACCGTTATGTAAGCCGTCCGAAGTCTCTGAGTCATTAAAAGGGTACTATACGAGGAACAGATGGCGATCTCCACCAAAGCGGAAAACGTGGCAGAGGTTAAGGTTGCGCTTACTAGTCCATAACAGTCACTGATTCAACAGTCAGGGGATGAAAAGAGCCAAAATGCTACACTATCCCCTTCGCTTTATGCTTTATCCGTTCCATTAGGGTTTCGTTACTTCCGTTTGCGACTGTCTCTTTTAACCTAACAACGAAGGAAAAAGAAGTGCAGACCAACCTGAGGAGTTTTAACACGCCGGAGAAAAGGCAGCTTCTCTGGGTAGCTGACAGCCACATACGCGTGTGGGCTATCGACGGTTCTGAGCATACTGAAACAAGTTCTGTTAATCTGGACAAGGGAGCGGCAGCACAGGTCGGTCTCTGGTAGTGAGTGACCCGAGAGAATCCTGCGCACGGAGCAAGCCGAAGTAAGCCCGGTTCGCCCGGCAAGGGCATGTAGAGATCCACACTCTCCGTTAGCAACAAAAAAATTTATAGGTCCAGGAGCTTTGTGTACAGAGCAATCTGGCACAAACACTGTTTTCCCCAGCAAAGCGAATTGCAACACTCGCGATTGAAATCTACGCTAGAGTGAAAATCTCGCTCTAACTAACATTACTTATAATGAATTGTCGCTGTTGTAAACGAAAACACCTGCAATTCAATTCGATAACGGTTATAACGAACTTGGGCTATAACAAACTAATGTCCTGTGCCTTTTTGGTATGCGTAGTACAGTAGAATCTTGTTATTATAATCTGCTCCGGGACTAGAAATAACTGTCTGGTATATTAGAAGATTATTATTATTGTATCAGGTATTTTCTTTCGATTTTCCTAACGCGGGACCTCGCAAAACTTACGGTATTTGAATTTAATTTGCATTTGACGTCTGCAACTCGTTCAGCATTACGCTTCAACTCCTCGTGGAAGCTCAAGCTGGCAGAGATTTGAAGAACCCGCACCAAGCATAGTTCACTCGGTCACGCCAGGGGCAAATTTTGCGCGGTCAAGGCTCGGTCCTCGGTAACCTGTAAATGCCGCGTTAGCTTAGTCTCGCCCGGCCAAAGCAAACGGTTGAAGTATAAGGAGGAGGTGCGCGCTCACAGACAGTAACGAATGAAGTGAAACTCAGTAGACAAAGCAAGCCGAAAAACGGACAGTTCGACTGGTTACAGTGTGGCACATGAGGAATCCTCAACGTCCTCTTGTATCTGTTCGTATCTGTTCATTTTTGCAACATATTTAATTTCTTGGGACTTTGCAAAAACCATTGCTTTCTTACTGATATAGTACAGCATGAAAGGCATCTATAGAATTGTACGATTACTACTTTACTGACAGAACCCCTTAAGGGCAATACATGCTGCTCCAATACCGCAACATGTGCAATCATTTGATGTCTAGCAAATCCCTTGGAGAGGTAACATGTGGCAGTGATTGAGTTCCATTACCCATATCTCTAGGTGATTTTACCCCTCGTAATGACTTGTATTCGTTTTCTAAAAAGCAAAGTGGGTGGAGGGGGTTAATATAACGTATTATCATATCAGTATGTATTACGCTAATGTGGTATGGTTATACAGCGGAAGATACAAGTAAAGGGATATCACACATGGGAGTGTAACTCTCCCTCCCTTCCCTCCATAAACCACGAAAAAAAGACCCTTTAGGGGAGGTTATACCCCCGCAGGCTCCCAGAGATCGATCCACGGACCCACGCAAGAGTTGAATGTGGTGGGAGGGCGGGCGGGTGGTGGTGGTGAGGGTGGGTTCGACCGAAGGAAAAGTTTGTCTTCGGAAAGAGTTGAAGAGGCGCAGGCCAGTCCGGGAGATAAAGACCATGGCTGGTGAGGATTTGTCAGTCAGTCGAGCTACAGGAAGCCAAATCATCGAATCTGGGCGAAGATCTGGGCTGTAAAAAGGGGCGAAGGGTACGAGCTTGTCAAGAACGGATGGATAGGCTTTAAAAGGTGAAGACTTAGGAAAAAAGATTAGTAAGATCCTCACTGTGTGAAAGGTGGGTGAAGATCGTTTGAAGACAAGTGGTGGAAGAAGAAAAACGACTGAAGGATAAGAAGCTAGTGCGATGGTGAAGTGCTACTGGGTCAGGAGCCACATTGGACCCGGAGGTAAGACCTTTACGGTGTTACCGAGTACCGGGAAGAAGAAAGGCGACAGGAGAAGCAGATTAGGCATGCATGTCCTTATAATAGCTTTAAAAAAAAGAACCCAGGAAGGATGAGAAAGGTTTATTTTTAACGCCAAGAGGAGACATAGCCGACGCGGATTAGGAGCATTTTAAGTACAGAAGGTACCCAGTATGTGTTACTGTACGCGTCACGTGACATGTCAGTGGTTGGAAGAGAGGGTGAGGAGGGTTGAAGAGTTTTTACGTGTTCCTGCACAGAGATCTTAAAACGGAGGGGGTGTCGTAATTGCTATTTGCTTGGCCACGTGCCACTGACTGCGACTCCCTTTTTCGGTGGCGTTACCTTTCTAGCTAGTGTAGGGGGAAAGAGACACTTGAAGTTCTACAAACCCTTGGTTTGCTGATGGTTTGAGTAACTGGAAGCTGATGCTGATTTTAAGTCGCTGAAAAGAGGACCATAGAGGGCACTGTATCCCTCAGCTTCCATTTAAGCTACCCGTAACCAATTGCAGCTTTATTAGTAACGTTAGAGGATTAAGAACAAGTGGCAGTAATGAGGTTAGGTACAGTTTCCTTTCCTTCTTAGATTTGCTAGGACGACATGGACTGACAGTGCCCAGGGTGATTATTTGATTCTTAAGAGTGGATCAAACGTGACTCCGTTAATTATCTCTCACTAAAAATAAAATGTATAATGTATTTGATTTTGCGGTAGTTTTTAGCACCAACCTTCGAAGACTGGTGTAAAATTGAGGTTGAAGATGAGGTTAACGCTCATTGAGCATTAGCATTAAAGAAGTAGGTAAATTGAACAAAAAAGCTCTTCCCGATCGTCACTTTCTTATTTTTTTAAATATTTTTTTTTTTACGTTAAGATCGAGTACTCCAGCGTACTCCAGCATAACTTAACTTATCACGGGCTTCAGAGAAAGCAAAATAGCCGTTATAGCTTGTTGCTGCCCTCCTAAATATTTTCCTTTCATACGTTCGAGTTTGTCGTGCTTTTTAGTGACTCGGGCAATGGTAGGCTATCATCGTTTTGCGCAGTCAGGAAATTTTATCCTTATGATTTTATCCTCCCGTACCAAGATTTGTTCATAAGATCGAATATTACTCATTTAGATTAGCATCAGTTTACAAATTATATTGCCACGAAGTGTACGTAGGGAATTTGACCGATATGTTAGAATTTTCCTTTTTTTCGTAGACGCTAAGATTTGGTCATAGGTTTGATCATTATTCAGTGTTTAGTATTCTAGTACAGTATTAGTAGAATATTCTAATGCGTCTTTCTAGCTCAACTCAAAAGTTCACGTTGAAAGTTCTTGGATTAACATCAGTAAAGGATTCTTTTGAGAATATTTCTTTCTGTTAGTGCATTACGTATGTGTGGCTGGCCGAAGTAATAGTGCAAAACATAATGGCATATTTCGTGTGTAATAGAGTGTTACCACGAAAGACATGTTGAATAGGTGTGACGTAACGCGTTGAAAATCGAACAAATTCACCGTGCGAGTCAAGTATACGTCTCGCCGGGCGTCTGGTTTTACTGCGTTATTCGAGCTGTTTACAATGGGTTTTACCCCTAGCACTTGCAAGCATTGCACAAGAACAGACACCCGCTATGCGCTTCCCACTTCTGTCGCGCTTGCTCGCTTACCTTGTCCGACAGATTCGTGCGCCTTGCGGTTTGCGGATCCGGGAAGGAATGCACCAAGGTTATTTGATAGAAGACTAGGTCGTCTCGTGGCGGGAAACGTAGATGGCGTTAAACCGTGACGTAATTGTGATACACGCGTTTTCGAACGTACTGTGCTAGATTTAACCTGTTACGCGCTCTTATTTGACAGAGGATGTGTGCCTCTTATATTTCTTGTTAAATACACCTTTGTCATATTAGTAAACTTTGAAGGCTTTCCTTACGTTCATTTCGTTTCATTTTCTTCAGATATATTAGTTTACAGTCGATCTAAAAGAGAACGAATATTAGCTCAGTGGAAGCACGTTGCCACTGAAGATCATGTTTTCTGAGGCATCTGAGCTACATTCCTTTTTATTGCTTGCACTGCGTATTTATTTACTTAATTTCCCTCGTTTTTAAAGTTTCGAACGTTTCCAACCAATAGCGCTTTTCGCTAGACCAAATTTCATTGCTAGTACACTGAAAATACATGACGAAGATTCCGAGTTTATAAGAAACGTATTGAATCCTGCGAAATAGACAAATGGATTATTACACGATGACTGGCAATTGATTTTGTGGCCCTTAACGCTGATTGGCCCTAGTCCACTGACGTACACCTCTGGAGATTCAAACGCTAGCGACCACGACGGCCTATCCTTCTTTTAAATAACCTTGGGAGTGCGCTACTGCGTTATAGGAGGAGTGCAAGGATGGGAAGCGAAAAAAATTGGCAAGTTTTCCATAGCTTCGCTTCATTGTTGTCTGCGCTCGCCCGTTGGCGCGTAACGTTCTCTGCGGTGTTGTTGCCCTCAATTGAGAGCGATAATCTCATTGTTAGAAATAATGTGACTTTGAAAATACAAGTAATTTTTCTGTAGCGTTTGAAAAGGGGAAGAAAATTAGTGTTCCACTTCCGAAGGTTGGAAATGCAGTTACTAACATCTCTTGGCACGCGCCTGACACTGTTTCAAAGGGCTTGAAAAAGTTGCTAGAAAGGGAAAACACGTTCGTAAAGTTGTTTCCAAAGGCGTCTGTAATGGAGCAGAAACTAATTGCGGGTGCCCTGGGCGCTAGGGAATGGGGTGTCATCTTTTTATCTTGAAGCAGGAGAAGCAACCGTTAATAATGAAAAGTGAAACACGCGCTGTATGAGTCATTGAGTCATTGAGGGTTTTGCACGTTTGGACCATAAAAAGCGCCAAACTTTATCTTATTCTGAGCTAAGAAAATTGCGTGTCTTGTTACTTCATGACTGCTGAGTTGATTAGGTACGATAAGGTTTGTATGTAAGGTAGGTTACAGCATAAATTATGTAGGTTAGGTTAAGTTACGTTAAGCTAGGTAAAGTTAAGCAAAGCAAGGTTGGGTTAATTTAAGTTAATTTAAGCTGGGTGAAAGAAGGTTCGGTTAAATTAGTTTCAATTACTTCACTTGGGTAGGATTTGGTTAATTGAATTTGGATTAGGCAGGAACATTTACGTTAGGAATTTAAGGTAATTAAGTTTAGGTTAAATTTAGTTAGGTAATGTAAGCTTTAATTAGTTTACTTGAGTAGAGTTTGGTTAGGTTACCCTAGACCAGGTAGGATGAGTTAGGTAAGCTTGAGTTTTATTTAGTTAAACAAGCTTAAATCAGGCTAGGGTTAGGTAAGATAAGGTTTAGTTCAACCAGGTAACCTAACTTAATTTAGTTAAGTTTCACATTTTCAATAAGATAATGTTTAGTTTAGTTTAATCGAGCTTAGGTTGTAGATCTGAACCAAACGTTCCCAATATTAAGATTTTTTGGCTATGTTAAGTTGGGTTTGGCTAGCCTGAATTAAGTTGTAGATAGTTAAGTTTTCATATCTTAATTTAAAATATGTAATCCATTTGTCTATACACGCATATATTAACCATTCCAAGGAAAAGTTAATTGAAAAGTTAGTTTAAGTCCGATATTACGTTAAAGAAAATTTTTTACTACTTTATTGTGGTTGTCGAGTACCAAAATGTGGTAGTACTTAAGAAAATGTCTAAGACGACTCACTATGTATAGCAGACAAGTACTTTCGTTGTCGTGCAACAATTAATGTGTCATGGGAAAGTTACTTTCTTTCAAACCAAGTAGAAAACATTCGTTTTTGCTCTATTGCCACTGTTTTTCGGTGTGAATTGTGTCTTAAGAATAGTTACGTTGAATGAACTTTCGGTGCGGCACAGGAAAAAAATTTCGCGTACTTAGTCAGGAAAGTACTCGTGCGTGCTATAGAAGCTTAAAGTTTGGTTTGGTTTTTAAGACGAACCACGCCGATGTTTCGGCGTATTTTCGTCTTCAGCTTTGACAGAAGTATAAGATAATAACGTTAAGCAAACCTACCGCAGTTAAACCTAACCTAACTCTAGCCCAACGTACGTTCAGCTAGCTTAACTTAGCCTAACCTAAAGCATCCTATCCCAACTGTGACCAAAGCTAGTTGAACCTTTTCGAACTTACTTTGACCTCACTTAACCTCAACTCACCTCATTAAAGCTAACCTGACCCATGGAAACCTAACCTAAACTACGTAAAGCTAACCTTGCTTATCCTAATCTAAGTCGTATTTTACTTTCATTTTAAAAAGTAATAGGTGAGTATTGAAAAGTTTGTTAACAACTCATGACAAGCTGTAGTCGAGAAATAGCACCAATTTCCTCAACTTTGAGGCTCAAAAAACGTAGTATCTTTGTTATTTTTGCGACAATGGGTGTAAGTATCCGCATTGAACGCCTAGTAAATCAACCCTCATTTCCCTCCCCAACCTTGTGTCTATAAACTCACGTATACCAGCACCACCTTACACCAGCCAAGACTTCACACCGCTCCTTCTCATCAACTCACGCCCCGCCTTCTTATTTCTTCCGTGTACTCCCCTATCCGTGATGGACGGCATAATAGATAAGAGGGTTAGAAAGTAAAATAAAAAAGAGAAGCCCCAGCTGTTGCCGTAAATGCTAGCAGGGGGTGGCTGGAAGGGTGGGCGATTTCAAACGCAGACTTTGGTGAGCAAGAGATGGGTGTTAGTTGAGGAGAGAGAGGGTATATAGCCCGGACTAGCAAAAGGTTTTGAGTTACTGTAGTTAATAAGCACCAGAAGAAGAAGATGTATGAAGGGGTGCAAAAAGGGACTGTACGTAGGAAAAGGGTGTATTACGCATAAGGAGTACGAAATTTATTACCCAGTTTAGGGTAAGTTTATTGATTTCAGGCAAATATTTCAACCCTCTGTGATTAATTTATTTAGAGAGTACAGAATGTATTGAGATAAGGAGCGAAAGCTTTAATCAGTACAAATGATTCCGAAAATGTATTCAAGGATTTTAGAGTTGTAAGCATTTGAAGCTTTAGGAAAGTTCGGAAGATCTCAGAATAAATTAAGAAAAAATAGAACAAGAAGGACATAAATTTATAAGTATAAACTTACGAGAATACAGGAAGAACTTCGCCAAAGAAATTTAAGAGTATTCAAGTGATGTGTTTTAAAAAGGAAAACAATTTCAAGGTGTCTCTTATTTCAAGCTTTAACAAATGTTTTAACTTAAACTAGGTATGAATTTACCGTAATTAACTAGCTTGAACACAGGCACGTCTACAAGCACGTATCTACATATCTACAAGCACGTCTGCGGGTTCAACTGGTTACGAAAGTTAAATTAAGACAGGCTAAGTTAGTTAGGTTAAGGAAGGTTAAGTTAAGCTAGGATAGTTCAGGCTAGCTTAGGTTTTGTCGAACTTAGCCTAATAGTCAGGTTAGGTCAGATTTAGGGAACGATTAGCTGGGTTACGTTAGTTTCAGTAGGTTCGGTTGAGTTGATTTAGGCAGGTTAAGTTAACGAAGTTAGGTCAGAATAAAGTAGGTTAAACTTGGATTTGGTCAGAGTTAGGTCAATTAAGTTTAGTTAGCTTAACCTAAATTAGTCTGAGTAGAAGTAAAACTGAGCGGTAGGTAAGCGAAAAGAAACTAATTATTTTGTTAAAAAAATCGAGCGTCCTAGTAGTATTTTAAAGAAATTGCAGAAATTCCTATTGCCAACAGCAAAGGAACGAAGGGACATTAAAAGGGGAAAAAAACTGAAACGAAGATATCACAGAAACTCAAGAATAAACTATTGATACTGGATGCCTAATTGAAAAACAAATGCGAAGAATGCCAAATATTCGGACTTAGCTTCCAAGTAATGAGAATTCTCAACGTACCAAGACTGGCGCTTCAGTTAGTTAGTTTATTTTTAGTTTTTATTGATGAACTTCAGCTGCCAAATCGTTTTCGCGTGTCTCTGGGCCTTACAAGCTGTGATTTACTACGAGCAAACGTCTCACTTCCCCAAGTTTGAAAACAAACACCAGTTCTCACTAGCTAATCAATCTCGCCTCATTACTTGTAACTGCAGCGCTTTTCTAAAAAATAAAATATTTTTTTTTTTAAGAAAGTGGAATTTTTTTCTGGAAAAATCAATCATTCCACAAAACTCGTTACGTATCCATAGGTGACTATGTGTAGCATCGGATACAAAGTGCCGAAAAAAGTGCGCACGGACCCCCCCCCCCCTCCCCAACCAAAATCCTGGGTACGGCCCTGCTTACATAATCGTTCACTTCCTGTAAATTTTCCGATTTTAACTCTTCTTAGGAACATTCTTTCCTACGTTTATTTTTTACAATATTTAAGTAATTTTTGCAGAAGTTTTAATTGTTTTAAAATAGCTCTTTATTTTCAATTCCGTGACAGTTTCGAAAAAAAGAAAAAAACTCATGACCTTTATAAGCAAACCTTTTTTCCAACTCAGTATCTCATTTTCTACGTTAAACCTTAAAAATCTGAACGATGTTCCTGTGCGGTCAAATTCTGTCGGCAGCAATTCGGTCGCTACTGGCCATCCTTAGCAATTGTCCGAAAGTTCTTCTCGACGGGAAGTGAAGATAAAGAAGAAAATTGGTGTGTAGATAGGATTGTTTTTAGAATTGGAAATTTTTGATCTTGGGTCAGATCCGTGTATGAGATGGACGCAAAAAAAAAAGGTTTTACTGTATAAGCAACAAAGAAAAAAAAAGAAAGCTTAGGCAATTCCGGGTACGAGAATCTTGACAGGCTCACTGGCTTATAAATCGTGTACCAGTTAAGGTTAAGGGATATGCCTAAGAAGAAAGGGTGGTGTAGTGGAGACGAGGGGTGGAAAGGCGTCGTCTTGGAGTCATAGACGCATCGGCAGGCGTCTGACTGGCGCCACGGGCGTTGCTGGGTGTCGTGGAACCAGTGCAAAGTGTATACACCAGTAACCTAAGGAAGGCTGAAAAGGAGCAGAAACGGAGGCTTGGGGTTTAATATCAAGAAAGAGGGGTTCCTTTCGATTTCTTTTTGAGGGTGGTGGAGGGAGAAGATGACTTGGAGACAAAAGCAAAGTTGGCGTAGCAAAGTTTCACATCTTTTGTGGGCTAAGAAATGCTGAAAGCCGAAGAGAGCGACACAAAGGCAGAGAGAGAAAGAGATGGGAATCGTAAGAGTTAATGAGCGTCGTAAAAGGATTGATGCGATGCAATGGCTTGGAAATTAGGCTACACAGTCTGTAGGGGACAAGTGCGTACGTCAAAGTAGGCTAATAATTGCTGGTACTGTACGGTAAGGTACTTTTTGGAAAAAGTTGGGAACGTGTCGGGAGCAACTTGGCGCGAACTTGGACAAAAGGCTGTTGGTGAGGCTTCATTTGAATTAATTGCAGACTTTGGAATAGTGTTGCTTAATAATTGTCTGTAATCGTTGTTTTGTGATTTAAATTAGATTATTAGAGTGACAAGATTAAAAGCTGCTATGGCGAAAATATTAGTGCAAAGGAAGGTGTAATTGAAAATTTTCAATATCAGATTCAAAGATGTGAGGAGACTATGGAGGTTTGTTGAATTACAATTAATACCCCACTTAATTATATTCTACCGCAAAAATTGAACCGCAACAGTATCTTTTAACATCCATAAGCAATTACGAGTTTATGTAAGTTATAATTTGAATAAATTAATTATAAGTTAATTTTATATTACATTTGGATTATAAGATAGACTATTATTGTGTTAGGTAAACTGATTCTTTAATATTCAGAGAAACAATGGGGCGTAAACAATTGTAGCTTTCTAAGTGAAAATTAATTGTATTCCGATTACTCTTCTCAAATTACGTTTCCTTGGAAGGACAGAAAGGATTATTTACGGTGAAATTTGACTGGATTTGACAGAATAAGTGCCAAAGACTCAGTGACGGAGGTCGTGGGTAAGGAGTGAAGAAGGGGAAATTTGTGGATGCTTTCAGTTTTCGAGGGTTACGAAGAAAATGGAGGAGACAAATGGAGAAAAGTTGATGGATGGCGAAAGATTCTCAAGCTTGAGGACCTTCTCTTCGTCAGGTCGTCAGGTCAGCTGGCGCCGAGCTAGGGTTAAGGGGCAGTACTAGCAAAACTGGTCGACGCCAGGAGTACGGATGCGCCTTGTTTTCTTCTTTAGGGAGGGTGTGGGGGTTAGAGTTTGTTTTATGACCCGCCAGGAACGGAGGCTAGAGAGTGCCATCACAAACTATCACTCGCCAGCCGAATACACTGCGTTTCCTTTTCTCGCCCATTAGCTTTTTGGCGTCTTTCGCTTATGATTGACGCGTCTGTTGTTTTGGGGGGTTAAGAAGAGCTGGAGGGTGAGACTCTTTGATATTACACCTCCCGGATTGGTGGTGATGCTATTTATCTCTCTTTGCTTATAAAGTAATGCAAGAAGGAGACGCTAAATATGTGTAACGTCGTGTGTACCTCATTTCTTTCTTTTTGTACGCAATTTCTGTGATTCTACGATGACTAGAAGGGTAGAGTTGAAAGTTTTAGCATGAAAATTAGAAATCACAACGTTCAAAGTGAAAAAAAAGCTCTTTAGGTTGACAGCCAATGGATTTGTTCTTAAGATTGAGTTTAGCGTGCTTCTTTGTGTGCTGATCCGTTGGCTAACTATAGGCTTGAAAGCAGCCAATATAGCCCTTTATAGCTTGTTGCTCCCGTTGTAAGCGCTGTTGCTCAAGCAATAGTGTTGAAATGGCTCGTGGTCAGGCATTTTGATGCGTAAGATCTTTTCCTCTCTGAAATAAGATTTGTTTGCAAGGTCGAGATTGACGTACTCTTTCCCTTACAAATATAATACAATGATATAACTACTAGGTGTGTAAAGGAAACAAGACCCTTTTAGCAACTTGGACCCAAGTTTCGTTGACGAGCGTAATTTTAGAATCGTGTGCAAATTTATTGTTACTTTACGTGTGTCGTAACTTCTAGTCACTTTCTGTTTTAGTTTTAACTTCCACACGTTCGTGGCTGCGACATGAAAGCCGGGTTAAGTGGCCACGCAGTTCCCGTAGTGATTTTTCGTTGTGACGTAGTACGTGTAACGGTATTTCCTTCTACACGCCTAATCCGCGTGCCGCGAGTCTCGCTACGAGGAAATAAAGATGGCGTGACAAGCACCATTTCATTGTTTGGGTTGACACGTGATAAGTGACTTAAACACAGTTAAAAGTAAAAGAGAAAAGACATTAAACTCATTCCTTTAGAAAAGGAATGGGTGTAGTGTCACTAAAAAAAGCGTTTTAAAAGTATACTAGTTCACGCAACTCATCGAGCTTATAGGAAACGAACGCCTGATTCTTTTTGAAAAGCCTCATTGCAAACGCTTGCACTAGAGTTCAGCTAAGTATTGAAGGCTTTTGAAGACAAAATTGGGGAAAATCCTTCTCACGGAATACGTCTGTTTTCTAACCTCCCGCTATAAAGCACCGGTCGTAAAGTCGTCGCTTTTTTGCCACCGAGAGCTTTAGGGAGTGTTGTACAATATTGACTGTACTATTAGTTCCAGCATGTCAACCTCCAAAGTGAAATTGCTTTCCCTTCCTTTTTTTGTTTGCGAACTGGAACCCGGTTTTAGTTCATTTTTTATTGCGTTTGTTGGGGTTGGCAACACCAGCTGTGCCGAGTGCAAACTTTATGGTCCATCCAGGACCGTTTTGCGTGCTAGTAATTGAAGCATGTTTCTTTCTCGGCTGTTTCAAACTTGCCAATACACTTTCCGCCATCCCTCTTGCCCCTCCCACTTTATTTCAGTGAGCTTAAAACTAAAGCTCAGCTTCCGGTTACGTTCCTTTTGCGGCTTTAAACGGATGTGCTGAGCCGGAAAACCTTCGAAAGCGCCTCAGAAATGTAGACTTCCCTGGCAAGGGTCGTAACCGCCACACGAGGGCGCCTGAGTCGCTCGCTATTGTCCATTGACATGCAAACGAAGCACGCGGTTGCATGAATTACCCATTCGGGAAGCACGGTAAACCTTTTGCACGTGCTGAAGTTCGTTTGCATATGAAAAGGCTAGCTAGACACGGAAAAGAGTATTTTTCGACAGAAAAGATCCAAGGAAATGGCTTGGCCTAACGCTTAGACAGCTAATAATTGGGAGTGCTAACGGTCCTGGAGGGAGAGGCGAAAATGATTGCAATCGATGGAAGAGAATTGTATTTAAAAAAAGGAGTTAAAAGAGGGAGGCTGTGGAGGAAAAATCGAATGATTATGGACACTGATGGAAAACGCGACACGAAGAGATATGGAAGATAACGCTGACGGTGCCAAGCGGCTGCGGGTGTGAACTGAAGCGCGAAAATTGCGGTGGAAGAGGACGAGATAAGTTGCTTAGTTTGTGTGAGCTTCAGTGCACTCCTTTCTTACTCTGGTATCGAAGACGGGAACCACCAATCTTCAGAAAAGGAGCTTTGCTCGGACTTTTCCTCGAATATTGAAAAAAAAAGGATTTTACTTGCCTCGAGAAGGTTGTGAGGTGTAAGACGATTTCTCAAACTGTCACTACATAATCGAGAACATTTTGTAGACGATTGAAAGGAATCCAGGAATGAAAAACAAGGTTTCAATTTAAACAAGAAAGGAAAGTAGAAGGAAAAAAGCCTGTGAAACTTGCAAGAAAAGGTTAAGATCAGCATAGTCTGTTAGCATCAGCACCCTCACAGAAGGGTTGTTTTGAGAATTCGAGCATGCACAGTAACCCTCACGCTAAACAGGGTTTGTTCATAAAAGCACGCTTTGGCCATAGCGTATGTGCAGGAAACTTGAACCTTACGACATTTTTCTCACCGAAGTAAGAATTACAAGACCGTACCTTTTTCAGTAGCGTATCATTATAACGAACCCTTTTATAATAGTACTATCAGGCTTTAGCAAATAAAGCCCGAGATAATTATTTATACAGAAAAACATCTACTATGAATGAAGTAGAAACTTTGAATGTAGTAGAAAATCTTTCCTATTCCCAAGTGTTTCGTTACAACGAGACTATTCCATATAACAACCCATTTATTCTGTGCCCCACCATCTTCTTAGAACGTTTTGTGTCCCGCAAGCTTCGATCTGGCCGTAGGAAATTTCACTTTTATCCACAAGGTAGAGTTTCGCGTGCTTAGGCAAGGCTAAAGCAATGGTATTACGATGGTAGATGAGCAGGGAATGTCAATTTGACGCACTCGAAGTAAGTTTTGCTCGTAAGATCGAGATTTGCGTCTTCCGTCTTGGCTAGGCATACGTAATAGCTTCATTCTTGCTATAGCTCATAAGTTCACGTGTGGCGCACTTGTTTACGCGAAATCAATGGTATGGCATATGTAAAGCGAATATGACCCTCTAAGGAACTTCGACTGTCATCAGTTTACAAACATTAAAGTTGAAATGTTCTTCAATTTCTGCGCTTTTACAAGGCATATTTCTGTTTCTTTCTTCCGACGTCGGCTTTTTTGTTTGTAGCATCTTTTCGACGGTAGAAAATTGCTCCCGTTCAAGGGTATTGAAGACTTCTTTAAGTATGTCCGTTTTTCTGTCTTTTAGTTACAAGATAAGCTAAGATGACAACCACTGAACATAATTGGGAGGGAATTACGTCTACTGGGGTGGATTTTTTTCTTTGGGTATGCAAATACGAGTGGAGTTTGTATAGCGGTAGAAGGATATTGATTGCCTTTCTTCTCAATTTCACTCCTATAGACCTTTCCTCCCTTTTACCGTTTTTCTACCGCAAAGGAACCCGATTGAGATCTCCAAACCTTTCTTTTTCTCTAAAGCACCACCAAAATGTTACAGATAACTGTGGGAAAACGGACGTTTATCAAAGAAAAATGGGACTGTTGGAGTAGAAGACCAGTACACGCGGGTTTTTTGTTATAACAGACTCGTGTATTTGATTTGGGCCTACTTTTTTCAACCTTTTTCCCTGGAAAGTGTAAGAAAAAAGTTGTAGAGAAGGTCTCGCCTATCAGTCTGCCGAAATCTTGCATAAATGCATACGTAAACGAGTTTAGGTCCAATATACGTTCGTTTCCAACCCCCTGGAAATCATTTTTTTTTTTTTTTTTTTGGTGGTAAGAGCGAAAAGGACAAGGAAAAGCCCAGCATGGTGCAGATGAAGTTGTTACTGGGTTGAAAGAAATGCCGAGTCAGACCAGGAACATGTGGAACGTTATGTTGCATGGATAAGAATGAACAATAGAATGCGAAAGAACAAGAATTTGGAGGGACAAGTGATGTTAGAAGGTTTGTTTTAGGGAGAATTTGATGAAATTCGGTGATAGGATAAACATGGTAAAGCCTTACCCCAAAACAGATTCTATCAAGTTTTACATCAGTCATAGAAATTCTTTGAGATAGGGAAGCTTAGAAAGTAAAAAAGAAATGAAAATGAATGAAATGAGTACTGTGCTGTAATGTAAGGTGGGCTAGAAATAAGCAAGTTTTAACAACTTGAAATAAAAATACTATGAAATCTTTAGAAATTACAAGGTGAAACAAACTCAAGTAGGAATGAACAAAAGAAATTGAATCCCAGTAAAGACTCAGAGTTAAATACAGTTAGGCATGCTAAAGAGAGTAAGATTTGTCCATAAGGTCGATTTCAGCGCTCTGGACTTCGGCAAAAAATGGAACTACAATGACAAGGGAATTTCATCCTTATTATTTTTTCCCGAAGGTAAAAATCAGCTTGCTCATAAGGTCGAGTTTTGCATACTTTCATATAGCGAAACAGAAGGTATTGCAAAGGAATGTGAGCAGGAAATGTGACTCTTATACGAAGTATGACTTTGAAGGACTTCTTAAGGGAAACTTTTACTTTTGTCGCATTTATGCTTTCACAAGCATCAGGTTTTTTTTAACGTGTATGCTTAACTTTTTTATTCACTTCTGTTATTTTTTTCTTTAAAAGTAGAGAAAGATGTGCTGAATTTTAAGAAAAGGAAAGAACTCCTAAATAACGATTGTAAGCTAAAAGTTAACAAAAAGGTTATTAACTCCAATTATTCCATACAATCTAAAGCGTGGTAAATTCTTTAAAGTAAAAACGTTTTATTATGGAAAGTTTCTGTTACTTAAAGCTAAGTGTTAGTGAAATGTATTATAGAACGTTTTTATTTATGCAAATTATAACAAATGTCAATAAATAAATCTATAACAAGAAACAAAACATTGAAATTCGTACAAAAATCACTGTAATGAATTCTGACGCGCTTTGTGTTAGCACGTATCTGTAACGTAAATGAACCAAGGGGCACCGGAAAGTATGAGGAGGAAAGGGAAAGGCGATTTTTATTTTAAATAGGTTACCAGGCGAGGCGGCATTCTATTAATTAGGTTAGAAAGGAAATGAACCTTTATGGGGGGTGCGGTTAGGCCTCTTTTTATAAAGGGCTTTAGTCCAACAGGAAAAGTCACTAACACGATCAGAGAGGAGAATAAGAGGGAGAAAAGGGAGGAAAGCAGAAGAACGGAGAAAGAAACTGATTACACACGTCAAAGGCACGAGGTCCGTAATAAGCGATTTTTTGGGGGTGGAGGGGGGTATCGTTGAATCTCAGAGGGGTAGAAACCTATGTGAATGGGCGATGGCGTTTCTGGATAAATAAATGACGCGTCTCTTTTATGGATGGGGAGTGACAGTGTAATTGACGCGCGAAACTTATATCCGATTCATAATGAATTTAATGTACTTTGAAACATTTCTTTTTGTATGGGGGGGCGTGCATAGAAAGAAAGGTAATTTAATATGTTTTTTTAAATGTTTCTTTTGTACGTATAAAAGGTGTTACAACAACCTGGATCTGGCTCAATACCAGTCTCACGTTTGGAAGAAATGAACCCGGAAGTTGGCCTTGGCCGAAGGAGTTCTAGTAGTAGTACCAGTTGCTGTAGCAGTGGATTCTCCGCTGAGGACAACACAAATTGGAATAATCCCAATAGGAGCCCTCATCCTGCTAACGAAGAACATTTACCTTCATCCGAGCAGCAGCAGCCACAACAACAGCAAATTGTGAAAGATTATGAAGTAAGCACGGACAAATTGCACGCGTTGTCACGTTCGGACCATTTTCCCTTGAGAAAATTGTTGACCTTCCCAAGCTTTCATTGTTAAGAAGCTCACACACTCTTGTGCACAAAAAGGGACGTGGTTATGATGTGTTAGCAAAGAAAAGGCCTGCGCGGCTTAATTTGGGTAATTTAAGGAAATCTTAGTGTCGTAAAGTCGGTGTTTGCGTCCGCTTCTTCAGCGAGTCAACGCTTTGTCCATAGTGTCCATAGGAGCAAGGAATTTGGTTCCTGTGGGAGTTTGGAGAATGTCGTTAAGGCCACTTTATACCGCTTTCCAAGATGGGGTCGTTCAAGAGATGACACTGCTATCGCACGCCTGTTTTTACCGTTTACTTCGCAAATTCGTTTTACCGTTTACTTCGTTTAGTGTCAGGAGTCACCACAGACGAATTAGTGCAAAATGAAAACTTCTAGACATTTACTTAGGTAAGCCTACCTAGAAGCTCAGAACTCGTCTACGGGGCGCAAGTTAGCGACAAGCAGTGAAAGCTATTTATCAAGCTATTTATCGATAGCGTTCACTCTGTGCAAACGAGAGGCAGTCAGATAGAAACAAACTTATCTTATATCCTCTGTTCCTATGCTGCATAATTATATATTCAATAAATGTTGTACGCAATATTCAATAAATATTCAATAAATGTTCAGCGTCTTAGAACCTTCACTACCGAAAGGTAACTATAGAACTTTGGAGCTAGTTTTTACCAGAAAGGTAACATTAGGCACAGCCTTCATGCCAGCTAAATCAAAACACAGTCCCAGTTGTTTGCTTCAAAGCAAATTCGGTGTTCAAAACTTACCCATGGAATTTTGACCCCCTTTTCGTGGTATAGCTTATGGGTTTTTGAAAGGGAGCGCGTCGCGGACAGGAAACCCGAATTGTGGTGAAAAAGCGCACAAAAACTCAAGTCAGAAATCAAATCCTTCCTTAACTTTCACTGCAGAAAGACAAGACTGAAGTAGTGGATACTGTAACAAGTGCAAAAGCGCGCTTGTGGAAAAAGGAGTATTAGTTCTACGAATTAATTTCCTCTTTTTCTCTCGTTCTTTTTTATTCATATTTTTCCTACAATTACTGAAGTGATTTTCTTTTTAAAAAATGGTCTACTCTGGTCAACTGATCCACACTAATAATTTCAGGGAGAATTTTGTTGCAAAAAAAAACTCTGAATTTTTGCTATTTCTTGTTCGCACTAAAAGCCTTAACAATTTGGTGTAACTTCGAGCCCGTATTCCTCAATGGCTCCAGAGCAAGGAATATAAGGACTGTACACAAAATCCACGTTTTGTTCGTCCTTTAATGATTTATTCATAAAAGTACAAAAATTCACACAAACAGTTCCTTATAAATGGCTTAAAGCACAGCCCCATACTGTCCGTTCCTACAAGGTCTTCCACTTTTTCCTTCATCAGCACTCCCGAAAGGGATCGTTTAATACTTAAGTGGTGAAAAACAACAATAACAATGGGAAAAGGGGGTTTTGCGTCGTGACAAAGGAAATTAAACCGCGGTTGAAACGAAAAGCACCAACTTTCCCTCTCTTTCTCGGAAGGCTTCGTGCCAAATCTCTTAGGATCTTTTTTTTTCACTTTTTCTTGTTCTGCTCGGGAATATCTTCCTTTATAACCTTTACTATTTCCGGCAGCCCTTCTTCTGCTTCCTCTTGAAGATCAAGCAAGGGGAAAAAGGGATATTTCGCGGATACTTGAAGCTCCAACCTTAAGTATGAAAGTACTAGCAGTTTTTCATTCTTTGGTGAGTGGCACGATATGTGTAAGCGCAAGGATGCCTTTAAGGTACGAGCTTTTTAAGACGCCGAGGGAGAGCAAAAGAAACTGAAGGAGGACGCAGAAGAACGGCTTTTATGTACGTGGTTTAAGTGTCTTTTTGCGGGCCCAGTAAGTACTTTTGTTTCTTTTGATGGATGGTAAACACTGGCCGTTAGGTGCCGGTATGGAAAATGTATACTCCTTACCACCCAAGACGCGTTTTTAGGTGCTAATTATACTATCATAAACTCTCCCTTCGAGGTACTTTCGGCCGTTACGAGTGAGCTTGGGATTCAAGAATGTGCCAAGTACTGGCAAGAGATGAGCCATGATATCCACTACGGCCAGTGTTATGGCCTTGCAACTCCTTACTCTCCCCTAAAACAAGTGGATACGAAAAACGAAAGAGAATGAAAGATGAAAATCTCCAGAAAATTTCAGTTTCCTCCACAGAAATTAACACAGAAATTGAAGCAATGAATTTCTATCCCCTTACAGTCGTACGGGAATAGAAAGTAAAGAATTTTGGTTATCATATGCAGAACAGGACAAGGGGTGACAAAAAGGGAGAAATGGCGTTTAATTAGGCAGATTATCTGTAAGGACCCAGCTTTTCTGCATTTTAGCACCACCGTTATTGATTTATCGCCGCAGAAAAAGTCTTCCTGCCTTTCTGGTTCGTAAAAAAGTGACATAAAGGAACTTCTTTGTCTGTTTTTGAGTACTTTTTTCGAGGGGGTGGTGGTAGATAAGACAGGGCAATAAAAGTGTTTGGAATTTTATGAAGGTGCAGGCCCTTTTCATGTTGGTGGGCTTGTTGGTGTGAGTTCAGACAATAGAATGGTTATAGCATTTTTTTCTTGGATCTTTGAGTATTTTTTCTTTGACTTTCTTACATTCTGTTTGGTTGTCTATTACTATTTTTCTTTCGAAATGCGAGAGATTGAATCCGAAATGAGATGGATTGGATTGACTGGGTGGGCAAAAGTGAGTCACAGAAAAAGGTTGTGTTTCGAAAGTCAAAAATAGCAGCACGCGAGGTTGCGTGCGCCACGTGTTTGATTTCTTATTTATCATTTTCCTTGTTGTGGTTATATGAGTGGAATTTTTCATGGAGGAATCGAACGGTTTTACAGTTCCGTTGTGTTATGGATTTGTTTTAAAGCGAGAATTTTGGTGTAGGTGCGTCTGGCAGAAGCGGAGCAAAAGATCCAAACGTTAGAGACGGAGAACGCCAGTCTCAGACACCAGCTAGCGGAGGCGGGGGAAAAGACGATTCGTCTGGAAGCGGACCACGTGGCTGCGTTGGAAAATCAGTTGGAACAGCAACGTGTGCAATATGAACAATGTTTGGATGACGTGGCGTCGAATGTAGTACAAGCTTTATTAGCGCAGAAGGTAAATTGCCTTGAAATAACCTTATATTATTAAAAATTAACGCTAAAATGAGATTTTAGCTGCTATGGAATAGATTTCTTACAGTAGTTGTAATGAAGCAGACCAAATGGTAAAGATTTAACGTGTGTAAAACTTCTCAAAATGCAAATTTATGTTTGGTTTATGCATAAAAGATCATTGGCATTAAGAAGGAAATGAAATTTACAGAGACCAGGCGAGGTCGGTTAATTAAGAACGTTAGAGGATTTAGATGACAGGTTAATAGGAAGCTGTCAGTTTGGCTTGTGTTTTGGGTAGGTGGGCGGAGGGAGGTGGAGGTAGGGCATGGGAAGGGAATTGTGCTTTTGGCAGCTGTTTGGTAAGGTGAAGTTTTGGTGTCACTTCACAATCGTAAGACAAGGCATTCACGGGGCTCGTTGTCTCTGTTGACTGAGGGCTGCATGGCTGCGTATTGATACAGTTGATTGATACTCCTGTCGACGACCATGTTTTTCCTTGTCGTAACAACTTTGCGTGAGCTCGAGGACAAGCATGGGTAACTTTATCATCAACCATAATCTCGCTCGGCTCCGTTTTCCCATTTGGATAAGAAAGGCGAGCTCGACAAGCGTGGCGTGTTTTTCCAACAAACGGAGCATTAATGCGTAGATAACAAGCCCAACCCTTTTTTTCTCTCTACGATTTAGACCTTTGCCTCGAAGTTCGAGTCTTACATCCTTATAAGGCTAAAACTAGACTGTTAACATCATTGTGTGATCACGTAATGCTAAAGTAACATTTGGTTTGTCGTCTGGTGACAATGGTCATGAAGATTGAATTTAGCTGCCAAATCGGTAGCATAACACAGCGGTAGGCTATGGTGCGCGACTGAAACCATAGAAAGTGCAAAGAAGTGAGAATATGAAATGGGATCATTAGTTTCAAGCCTTAATTACTAGTTTTAGCCAGTCTAGTGTTAGCCTTTTCTGTCTTTTCATTCGTAGTTTCTCTTGTAACGACTGGTATTTAAAAAAATAGATAATTATCAAGAGTGTTTAGCTGACTCACACTAAAAAGGCCAAAAATAAATTAAATGGAACAACTATACTCTGAGTTCTGGCCGTGCAATTTCTTGTTTGCATTCGAAGTTGTACCGGCGCAGGGTTACTATGAACGCGTATTACAAAAATTAAATGTCCCCTCGTGTCACCACGGAAGTAAAAACTTAGCAGCTTACTCAATTCTGTAGACGAAATAAAGAAGAAAAACGGAAACGCACGCTTTTTTGTTCAAAGTATATGGTGCACTTTCATAATATAATTGCGTTTTCTTAATGTTCCTTCGTCAGTTTAGTTCGCTTAAAACAGTAGTATATGGTTATAACGAACATAATTTACAGAACTTGGAACCTCATAACCAGTGGCGCAGCCAGGAGGTAGGCCCGGTAGGCCCGGCAGGCCCGGGCCTACCCCGAAATCCTTAAAAAAATAAAGTTGAGTTGAAATCCTTAAAAATTGAGGCAAATTGAGGGACGTTTGAGTGCACAGGCCTACCCCGAAACAAATTCCTAGCTGCGCCTCTGCTTATAACGCATCCGTTCTAACCGAGAGTTTGCTAGACAAGGGCTCTTTAAAAGGAGATTCCAGTAAAGTTCTGATACATGTTGTACGGTACCAAGTTATGCAATGTACGAAAACGAAAACACTGATATAACGACTTCGGAAACACCAAGCAGTCGCTGTGCTCCCAGGGTTCGTTGTAACCAGTTTCTGCTGCGCCCCTAACGGCTAGGAAGTGCGAAAACCGCCATTAGACGCTAAAGCACTGGAAGGCGCCAAAAGGGCTCCGCTGAGATTCCCCTCGTTCCCCACTGCTTTTTTCTTGATGGTTGAAGTGAAAGACTTGTAGTTGTCACCGTCTAGTTATGGACGGGAAGTTTCCGTGCCTTCGATAGATAACACTAGTGAATTTGTTAAAAGACTACTGAATATTCGTCGGACGTCATTACAGTCGAATTTATCTGCTACTGCAGCACAGCGTATTTCAACAGCATTGGGGTAGCTAATATGAACCTTACGGTTTTAAAAAGGGAATGTCTCTCTACAAGGTCGAGTTTCGCGTGCACTAGGATATCTAAGGTGTGTGCCTCTAGTAACGGAATGTGAGCAGCAAATAGTTATGTTATATGGACAGTATGTAGTTCTTTGTTGTGTCACTGATGCTGTAAAAATTTGGTTTGTGAGAGCGTACAAGGTATTGGGATACGTAACATTTAATTTTATTGCCGCTTTGTATAAATGATTTTTAATTTATTTTGGTTTTTCTTTTTAGAGCTTACAAGCAGAGTGCCGGCGCTTGCGAGTGCAAGTTGCTGACTTGGAGAGTCAGAACGCCGCACTGAGTCTGGTCGTAAGCCACAGCTTACGAGCCAGGAGTCGTGTCGACCCTACTCTGCTAGCCCAGCTGGTCACGGGCGTGGTAGCGCCCCAGTCGCGTTCTGACCCTGCTTCGCCCGTGTGGCGCCATTCCGTCTGCTCCACCAGCTCGGATTCCAACTTTCAGCCTTCGGTGATTCCTTACCAGGACGCCAACTGGTCTTTCCGCAACACTTGCCCAGTACCGTCCAATCATAGCAATACCGGCAGTACCTCCAGTACCATCACAACGAATTCCGTGTCGTCGCCTACTCCCACCACACCCCAAAACCGCGCCGAAGACATCATCTCTTTGCTCAAAAACCGTCTCTTCCACCTCCCATCACCGTCCTCGCCGCCGCCCAATCCTCTGTACCGGCAAAGCTTGCCAGTATTCGATGCTGATGACGTCACCAATTGCGTTGAAATGTCTTCCCGCCCGGCTACTTTAGACCTCCATTTAAACTGTAATAAAAAGAACTTGAAAGACATCGAGTTACCGAAATCGAACGACGATAAGAAAGAGGCCGCTGAGCCACCGTCACCCTCGGTGAAGGACATTGTGCACGTGTTAGAACAAAAATTAGGCATGGATACGTCACCAGTCACGGTGCAAATGATCAGCGCCACCCAGCCACGCCTCTTGCCAGTTTCGAGAAAAAAAGACAGTACTCAACCAGCGGCCCGTACTAGCGCGGTCGAACCTATGTTAGGAGAAGCCGAAAGTCCTGTTAGTGGGGGTGAGATGACCAGTAGGGATGAAGGGTATTCGACCATGTCGAGTGACGTGCAGCCCGAGTGCCACACTTGCAGCTCGTCCACCGAGTCCTCTTTCCTTGAAACAAGCGCCTCCTCCTCACCCGCCACCTTGCGACGCTTTGCACCAGTTACCTTAACCCGCTCGCTGCCTGTCACCAAACGACGTCACCAGGTGGATTCAAACCCCGTAGCCTATTTGGGTGTCAAAAACCGTTCAGTGTCATTACAAGAAACAACCATCGGGACTTCCGGCCTACTGGAAGAGGTTAAGGAAGTGAGTGACGAGGTCGAGGTCGAGGTCGAAGATCAAGTGTTTGTGCCCCTAGGCGCCGTGCCTGAAAAAGTTGAGCACCCTGACACGGAGCTGAAGCCCCGGAAACGTGTGAAAGGCAAGAGGCCTTCACAGCGCAACCAGCGCCACAGTTTTTACTTTGAATCAGCAGGACCGGATGTAGCGTTGTTGACACGGTGTTGTTCTGATTCCGAGCTGTACAAAGAACTTGTCAAAAAGGAGTCCATGGCTGCTAACGCATTTTGGTTAATAGACGACCCCAAGACGGCGGAAGTACGCTGGATGACGTTACAGTTGAAACCCAAAACGAGTCCTGCCACAGTGCACAATACCCCAGCTGGACATCCGTTGAGGCGAACCCAAGCTCATTCGCGTTTAGGCAGCGAAAGCTCGCGCAGTACACCCTCTGACGGTGAGAGCGAGGAGCTGTTAGCGCGTGCTGACGAGCAGTGGGAAGTAGAGGGTAGCCTTGCCAGTATGCCCCGGGCGAATTACAAATATAAACATGAAGAAATGGAAGACTGGACTTTACACCTTTCCACGGAGGATTTTGAACGCAGAATAAGGGCAACAAGTTTTGTGGATTTGGAATCCCCTAGTGTGCCTGAAGTTCAGCCTTCCAACGCTCTCCTAACAGCGTCCTTACCTTCCATTCAGGAGAACAGTATCGAGTTAGAAGAAGATGCCCATGATTGTTTATGGAATACGGCAACATACTTTGAAGCACACACCGATAGTGATGGACTGTCGCAAGCTTCCAAGAGGTTGTCGTGTCTGAGTGAATTGCTCTTCCAGCAACAATCTAAATGCAGCAGTGTGAATGACTTAGAGGACTTAGAAACCGGGGAGCCGATAGATACCGAATTTACTAGGGATTTTTACCGATTGATCAAGTTTGAGAGCTCGAGGAGCTTGGCAGCTAGCTTAAAGTCGTTGGCAGTTTCTGAAACGGCACTGAAAACGGAAGAGGAGCCTAGCTCGCCACCGCCCGACAGGCAAGTGGCGCTGCAGTCAGTGCTGCAATTTATCGCGGAGCAGCAGCGCTATTGTCAGCGAAGACAGTCCCAAGATGCTGCCGTTGCGGTGGCTGCGAATACGCAAACAGTTTGTTTACAAGAGTTGAAAGCCTTGTGCAACCAATACGAAGATGAGAAGGTCGAGTATGATAGTTGGTCCAATGAAGAAGAGGACGTTGATGAGGATGACGATGACATTGAACATTCCGGGTGCTCCACGGGCTGGGTCCATCTCAAACGTGGCCGAGATTGTGCAACCGATCCACAGGTTAGAAGGCTGTAAAGAAATTAAAATAGTTAAGTAAAGTCGTGTGTCAGATACATAGCTATTTATCTAACTTGTTGGGGTTGTTTTCTAGCTATACATATGTTACAAATCTTTACATTTTATTTTGTTGTGCATTAATACTTCATGTTCGCCTTTAAAATACGTTATTGTAGTAGGTATTTCACTGTACTCGTTCAAAAAGGCACAGCTAGCCTAGTTGTCTTGAAAATCAAGGTGGCGTCATCAGCCAGCTGTAGGTCCAGCTGGGCGTTAGTTCCACTTTCTTACGCCAGTTTGTTTTCACGCCAACTCGACAACTTAGCTTTCGAATTCACGATTAGTTTCTCATTTTTGTACCTATACTGTAGTTTTTATAATAATGCATAGATAAGTAACAATTTGCTGTGAAAGAGTTTAAACTAACATTCTTTGTTTGCCTTTTTTAGTGTAGAGCGGCGCTATTAGATGCCATGCTCGTTTCCAGTTCGAGCTCGTGCTGTAGTTGTTGCAGCGGGAGTCCAGATGGTGTGCTAGGCGGAGGGAAGGAAATACTAGAGGATGGAGGCTTTAGTTTTGCCAAACCAGGTCAACAATTTCGCTGATTATCATTATGGGCAAACTTTGCATCGCTGGAAGCAATCAAGGTACACTGCAGCACCAGCACTTTTTCAAATCGTTTTAAGAAGCTTTCACTGTCTTATAAGCCGCTTGGGGTGGGTGGGTGCTGCAGTAATTGCATTGCTATTCAGCTGAGAAAATATGACTTATTCGGAAGCAGGCTTTGCAGCAGCGTTACGGTGCCACCATGTCTGGAAATTTGCTTATGTTTCCAATTGCAACTCGTGGTTCACATTTATCACAACAGTTTCGTTCTCGTTTTCTTCGTAATCTTTCCGTGGGCCTTTCTGTGTATTTAATTCCGTCAGCACACTTAACATGCGGGCACTATTTTGGCAAAAGAGCGACCTTTTTTATTACCTATCACAACGCCCATTTTACATATTAACAAGCAATCAGATGTGGAAAGTTCTCCAAAGCACCTCTATTAACGTAACTGGAAACTTAAGCTTGTAACAGAACTTGTGTGGGTAATGCTTTAGCTTTCCGCTGTGTAAATTAGCACGGTTTTGCAACCTTTGTCTAATTCGTGTCAAAAATCTCCTTTTATGTAGAGATGGAATTTTGTTGTCAAGCCACTAATACGGCTTCAGAGCGACCGTCTATACTTGACCCAAGTTTGTTCGTACGCTATGGTCGACAAGAAGAAGAGGCCATAGCGGCGTTTCGGTTTTTAGAGCAGTTGTCACCTCGTGCAGCCGTAGCCGGATCGGACCCTGAGCCTTCGAGTCGGAATTCGACCCTGAATTCGATCCTGTCCCGAGAGCGCGTGTCCTTCTACGATTCCAATCTAGATAGCGAGTAGTAGAAAGTTCTTTTGAAGACTGTTTTGTTAATTTCACAGAACGGGAAACCCACGGTATAAGTGAGTTTTAGCAAAACCGTAGTTAAATCACCATTATATAAATTTTCAACAAAGAGATTCTTTTAGTCATTTTTGGTTCTGAACAGTGACGTAATTGTGTTAAATAAGTTCGTTAGTTGGGTTTGGTATAGTGTACCCAAAATTGATACTGTGGCCACGTGTGCGTTCAGTGTTGAATGCAGATCAGGGGCCAATTGCCACTACTTTTTCAAAGCTTAGACACTTAATCAGGGTAGAATGTTAGGGAAGATGGAAAAGAAAAGGAAAATCTTCTCCTCCTCCGGTGGTTTATATTCATCGATTACGGCAGAAAAGTGCTGTATTATATGGGATTACGTGTATAGGGCCTGTAATGAGCATCTTGCTAGCCTTTGTAGGGTATTGGTAGGGAAGTACTGGAGAAATATGTCAGGATAACAATTTGTATGGTGTGTAAGATGGAAAAAAGTGTACAATATAGGAAGTTTTGGGGTTTCGTGGGATGGAAGCTTTAAAGATGGGAACGAAATGGAAAGAATGTTCTTGTACCTGGCTTGTTGTTTTTGTAAAAGCTGTACAATTTTAAAAATGGAAATTTTTATGTGTATGGTGTAAAGTGAACAGCTCGAATATTTCTTGCCTCAGTTCTTTCGTTTTTGGTTTTGTTTTACTTCTTTCTCTTTGTAAAAGGAGAAGGAAATGTTTCTTTTGTTGCAATTATTGTGGAATGTTTTGTGATTACCTCTTGAGTTAAATATAGGAAGTGCAGCGTTTGAAATCTTCGTGTGGCGTTTTCATTTAGTGAAAGTACGATGACAAGGTTTCTGAGGAATCGTAACTTTGTTTCATATAAGAAACATTTTAACAATTAATTACGGTAACTCTTCCTCTGAAAAAAATATTTGTTCCAGTTTAAATTAGGGGTATTTGAGTTAGAACTGCGTGTGTAAGTAGTCTTGACCAGGGGTGCTCTCCCCCTGTTGCCTAAGAGGAGTTCCCTTCTAGACCCATAACCTCCCCCCCCCCCCNCCCCCCCCCCCTCCCCCTAAAAAAAATAACGATAATTGCAGGTTATGAAATAAATCACAGTGACAAAAACTACTAAACAGTCGGCAATCAAATTTCAGTTAGTTTTATTCACCATGGATAGGAACATATGGTAAAGTTAGTTTAGAAGACTTGTAAGTTTTCGCTTCTTCGTAACGTTTCGCTTGAACCCAGTGTCGCTACACAAAAGCCAGTGCCAGCAGTCTGTTGACACAGATGCTAGAGGAATCTCTAGTGTAGTTCACCAACATTACCAAACAATAATAAGAAAAGAAAATGAAAGAACAAATTTTTACCTATTTAAAGAGAATAACAGTTACGTTTCTCATTGGTAAATAAATTTAACGAAAAAACTCACGAAACTTGTTTTTAGCTGCGCGGTAGTTTCTGAAAGTACTGAAAACGATTATCTTCTAAACTATTATCTTCTTCCTGTAACAGGAAACTAGTTTTGGCGTCTCGTTCACTAAAAACTAGAGCAAAACTAGTGTAACAAAGATTTAACATTATTCTTTTTAAACGAAATAGAAAATGCTTGTGTTTTTCAGCTCGATCGGCCCTCACAGCGACTTTGTTCGACCGCGCGTCAAGAATTTAGGTCGCAAAATAGTCTACTTGCAATTCGTCCAAGAATAATGAAAGCACGAAAGAGAACCCATAGCTAGGAAGCTCTACCCCGTTCAGTGCAGTATTCTTTTAGCGCTGAAGCTCAAAGAACAAAGCTCGAGATCATAAGAAGAACTTAAACTTACACATGGTCTATTTTTTTTGTTGTTGTTTTTTTTTTAGTATTCCTGGCCCTAACTCTTAGAATGCTTTCACATTATCTTTATGCTTTCTTATTTGAACGCCATACGTTTTGCCGGCATGTCTTCTCTTATGTCGATTAAAACGGTAAAAGGCTTAATTTTGAACACGGTCAGTAATAAACACATAGTTCTGCGCTGTGGCAAAAATCTAAGACTCAACTGAACTTAAGTTTATTATTTATTTTCACACAGAGCCACGATCCGGGAACCATGGAACCCTTCACTTAAGCCAAAGCTACGAAGAAAAGAAAACGATGTTTTTGCAATATGAAGGCTACTGTCCCTAGGCCTGTAGTCGCCCTTGCCTACGTCCAGCGCCTATGTCTTTTCCATTGGCATACTTTTGTTTACAAGAGCTTTCACGTTTAGGAACTTGGTAGGAAATATTTATTTTATTATTATTATTATTATTATTATTATTATTATTATTATTATTATTATTATTATTATTATTATTATTATTATTATTATTATTA
>JAGQDJ010000363.1:2497-72882 GCA_022885665.1 Triops longicaudatus
AAAAAAAAAAAAAAAAAAAAAAAAAAAAAAAAAAAAAAAACATGTAAAGTCCGAAAGATAAAGCTGAACAAAAAAGAAAAGAACCAAATGAACCGTCAGCGGTAGTCGTAAATGAGCCCGACAGGTGGCTCCCTCGACTAAAAACAAAGAAGAAGAAGACCCTGGTATAGACTACTCGGCTATTCAACCTGTTGTTTGTAAAGCAAACTAAGATGTCCTATAAATGGTAATGTAAGTGTCATTTGGAAGAAATGGTTGTAAACTCTATTTTAGGGCTACGCGTCGAAGAAACTATTATGAAGAACTGCAGGAATGCTGCGGGAGACTGCGCCGTACGGAAACTGTAGAACATCCCTTATCAGTTGGCAAAAACGTTTCGGTAAACAGGAAGCTTGACTTTCAAAATAACAACGTTACCTTTCCTTTTTGTGCGCGTCCAATTTCAGGGTACGACACGACAAAGCTCCAGCTCGTCTAGTCCTACTATTTCAAGGAAAGCGTCTTTGATTATGTCGTTATTCGATCCATTAGGGTCTGCTTTGGATGGCACGGACCCTTTAAGTCACTTCTCCCGAGCCGAGGAAGATCCTTTATTGGAAACAGTAGATGCCGACTTGTTCGATCCCGTAGAAGCTTTAAAAATTTGCTCTCGCCTTTTTTTCACTTTAATTTTTCTAGAGTAATGGTGAGAGCACCAGTTTGGATGTTACAAGACAAAAACCCGGTCCATGGAATCCAAAGAAAGCGGCTATACTTTCAAAGTTTACAACTTCCGAAAAAATGTCTATTGTTACAAGTTTTCTACCAGGAGGTAACAGAAGTACGGAATTTAGACATACAACAGCATTCACTAACCTGTTTTCAGTTGTAATCAAACCATCAAGCACTGTTACAGAAGCAGAGAAAATACGGTCACGCTTAGAGCAACTAGACACTTTTGAGGAAGGTAGCGTCAAAGAAGTCGTGGGCTTAAGCCAGCAAGAGTATATTCAACGCATCACTCAACTTGGTGAAGAACTACTTTCAGCGTGGAAACAGGATCAGCGTGTAAAAGCCCTCAAAATTGCTATACAAGTACAGGATTAGTTTCTTTGTGTCGGTTGGGCTTATGCATTACACCTAAAATTTTCACACATTAATAGAGTGCCAAGATGTTGCTGGACACGACGCCTTTAGCCTTCTACCCGAGCAAGTTTGTTCTGATTACAGACTTGCTAGACACGTTCGGTGCGTTGGTGTTTGAGCGGATTTTCACGAAAGCCCAAGAAGAAAGCAACGGTGGCAGCTCTTCCAGAAAGTCACTCTCCTCCTTGCCTGCGAATTTCACGCCAGGAATGGTTCCAGAATCGGCCAAAGAAACTTGTCGCAATTGGTTTTATAAAATCGCATCCATTCGCGAGCTTCTTCCTCGCCTTTATGTCGAAATGGCTATTCTTAAATGTTATTCGTTCTTATCAGAGAAGTAAGCTTGCCCAGAGAAAAAGTAGCATAATAACCCTATCGAGTGTTCCTATTGTAGTGAATTCACTGGCGCGTTGTTGCGTCTCAACCGTACCATTCGAGGGCTTGGGAATCCTTTAATAGCCATTTATGCTCGCTGCTACTTGGCCAGGATAGGGTTATCCTTAGATAACTGGTCGGTGGAGCACGTTTATCTCAAAGAAGCCATCCAGGACGTTTTCTTTACTTATCATCAGGTAAAATACTCAGTTAAGTTAGTGTACTTGGTTTAATGCTGCGGTTATAGATTTTCTCACCACGAATCAAAGTTCTGTGTATCGCCCACAAAGTGGACATGCCAACGTACTGGTCTCTGTACGTTCCTGCGTTGGATTGGCTGATGGAGCAACGCATAAAAAAATTCTCAGCGACCGATTTGGAAGATCTGCTTAACAAATGCTCTCAACAAACCGACAAGTATAAAAACTGTTAAAGAAATATGCAACAATCATTTTTGTTTTTCGAGTTTAGTGGGCTTTTATTACATTCCTTATTGTCTACTTTCCCGGCCGACTTTGTTGCCGAACGCGTTGAAGTTATAGTAAAACTAATAGCCTCCGCGAGTGACGAAAGTACATGACGATAACTCGTCATTTAAGTTGTTTAAGCATTGTTGTATTGTAGGCTATCCCAAGTATTCCTTATGGCGAAGTTTGGGCGAGTGTTTGCTAAAACCTCAGATGCTTGAAATTCGCTACAGGTCAAATTTGTTGAACGATGTTTGGAGCCAAGTTGCCAAGCTGCGGAATCCTACTCATTACATGGCTTGTGTAGAAGTTTGGTTGCCTTTTGTAGCCAAGCATTACGGGGTAATTTTCTTCTTGCGATCCTGATTTTTGCTAAGTTTGCTCACTTTTTAACAAGTATGCGTGTTAATTCCGATATCTATTTGTTATATTTTAACGGGAATAGAAGCATGAAGTCAACATCTTGTTGGGTGACTTGATTGCCCACCTGGAGCCAGAGCCTATTATCGAACAATACTACAGCCAGCTTCAGTTCCTCGTGGTAGAGTTGTTGACGGAAAGCCGAGATCCTGGTTCCTTGTTAACTATGGTATGTTTTTGCTTCGTGAGTTTAAATGAACAATTTTCTTTTGACAATGTTGTTTATTTTTGAAGGACAAGTTTTTGCCTTTCCTGGACCTTTTCCGAAAAGAAGTGACGCGTGTAGAAGTGTCAAAAAGTTGCTTGCATGAATTCTTGAAGAAAAACGGTCCCGCTGTCATATGCAACCCCGAATTAGTGAACAGCTTAGTTGCGCTTGCTTCAGTCATCCATAATTCGTTAAGGTGAAGATTTACTTCGGTATCCCTTCCACATATCAGTGTACATGTCACTTTATGAAATGTGGTGTGTTCATTCTTAGTGCTCAAACTGTGGAAGATGAAAGGCGCCAAGCGAGCGATTTGATATGTAAACTTGTCCACTTGGTGGATTACGGCAAAGATTTTGAACAGCTGTTGGCATTTTACGTTGAAGCTAGAGCTACCTTTTCCAACCTGGACACCGTCCTGGTTCATTTAGTCCATGTAAGTTTCGTTAAAATCTCATACCTTGTATAAATTACTTAAGTAACATAATCTCATTTACGTATTTTATTGAAAAGCAGTATCCTCTAAAAAGCTTTATGTTTCTTTCTTTACCACCAGCTTGTGAATCGACTTTCCGTGCGAACAAAGGAACTCATGCAAGGAGTCCATTCCAAAAAGACGGCGTCTTTCGTACGAGCCACTACTGCATTCTCATTCATTACCATCCCAGGGCTTTCCAATCCTTTCACACGTGTGAGCCTGTATGCCATTACCGGGCAAATCGCGTTAGGGAACCAGTGCTGGGGCCAAGGTAAAAGCGAATAATAAGATATTAAGCTGCCAATTATGGATTTTAACGACAATTCTATGGTTGTCAGCTGACTCGTGTCTGGAAGCTGCCGTGGAAACGGTGCCCGAGCTTCGAGTGTATGCAGAGAAAATGACCTTCAAGGACTCGGAACGATTAATGAGCGCGACCATTTCCAATCTTATGTCAACCTTACTATTGTGCCCAGTAACTACGAGCCTAATCTTCTTGTCCGTAATTGGTTTCCTTATTTTTTGGACGTTAGGATAACCTGGAACAAGGCCATTTGCACTTGGCGAGAAAGCTTTTGAGAGTCACCAAAGACTTCCCCAACAAAGCTGCGATTTACCTTCAAGCGCTAAGACTTTTATCAGCGTGCGTACAGGAGGAATATATATATCGCGTTGAAGGCTGTAGGTTGCCTTTTATTATTTTTTATTCTATTTATTTAATCGATTTATTGATAATTTCCTATGTTTACTCGTTTGTTCCGTTGTTCAGCTTCACTTTTTATTCGGCCGTTTGTTTTTATTTCTTTATTTTTCTCATTTCACCCACATCAAAAGGCTGTTAAATGTTAACCTTTCTCAGGCGACCCAAACGATGTCCTCCACGGAGGCGATTCTGAGTTCAGCAGTTCAGTGGAGAACGATTGCAGTTCGGTAGTTGAAGAGCTGCTCAACCATCTGCGGCATTTGGGCGAGTCGCAAAACTTCAGAGATCAGGTGCGGCGCATGAATCTTTCGCTGTTTCATGAATAACGCGTACTTTTGCATTAAAAAGGCGTCTGTTTCGTTGGAGCTCATGTCGGCAGTAATTTCGTTGGCTGATTTCAATCGTGAGCCTAGACTGGCGTCTTTGGCTATTAATCTTTGGAACTTGGCTCAAAAAAACGGGCAGTGGGATGTTCAGTATGCGGTAATTTGTCATAAACGCCTTGGTGTTGTTGAGGTTTGACACGTCTTTTTTCGTTTTCTAATAACTCTAGAAGCGGGTGTCGGCCTGGGTTCGCTCGTTGGGTGACCAAGACGGTGAAGGTACCATTATGTACCAATTAGCCTCCCGGATCGTTGTTCCAGCTGAGCAAAGCTAAAATCGGATTCCGCTTTTTGCAATTACTGTCTTCAAACGAGATTATTAGGGTCTAGTCAGGTCATTTAGCTTGGGATATGTGCCCTGTGTGTTTCAGTTCCGATTTTCTAGCCTTAAAACCGGTTCGTCACGTTTATCATTCAAGTTTCCAATCTTATTAAGCGGCTTGCCGCTCTAGGGCATCATCTTTCGAATGCTCTGAATACTGAACGTTATGAACAAGTTCTTGTCAAGATTTCATGGTTTATTTCCCTTTACGAATATCGACTTGTCTCAAAGACTTTAAAACGGCATGTAAAAGTGTGGTTGTGTTATTGGAGCAATTATTTGTGTTAGTTGTGTTATTATTGCTGTCTCTGCGATAATAATCTTAGTTTTTCAACTAGTTTCACGCCTTTACGATTGCGTTTAGCGTTTTTTTTTCTGAATGAAAGTGAACAAAATTTATTCCCTCAGAAAAACAAGACCACGCAAATTGTTGGTGTATTGAACTCGAATTGCTCGCGCTGTGATGCAAAATGACATCATTGCTATGTATTTGTACCAAATTAAATGTAATCAATGAAGAAAATTACTTCTCTTTTCGAGTTACGATGTGATTAAAAAGCACTTGTTTTCGACAAAAAGAATTGTTAATTGCGATTACGTTGGTGAAGTAATGTATTACAGTGTTGTTACTTTTTCCTCGGCGATTGTTAATTAATAACTATTGTATTTTTTCAGATGGAAGAAACCTCAATGGTATTCTAATTGTGGGCTTAAACCCTTTGCTACTTGAAAGACTTATTCTGCAGACGAACATGTTAAGTTCTTAATTATTTTGGAAAATTCGTTTCATTGCATAGACAATAGTGTTGTGTTTTCTACGCTGTATTCTTTCTTTGCTTTTTATTCGTTCCATTATAGTATTTATGTAGGATTACTGAGAAGTAAAATTACTCGGGGCAATTGTACCGCGAGCAATTGTGAAAAAGTCGCTACTCATTAATGAGTTTCTCCATTTTGATCGTGAAGCTGTGACTTAACAAGGACTCTGCAGATAGTACAATCCAGCTCAGTGAAAAACGCTGCACGGAAAATTCACAACCGACGAGAGTTAACAATTCATCTGAACATCATGCAGAGGGTTTGTGTTGAGTGACAGGTTTCATATGGCAAAACCGTGTGATTGCTATTTATGTAATTGCTAAAAAGAATCGTTGCAAAAGCAGTGAAAGCTAGAATTCTGAGAAGCGAAGCACTGCCATTTTTAACTTCAGCTATGAAAGATATTGTGTTCTGTTAATAAATCATCGAAAACATCGTTCAGGTCCCAGTCTCAGGGTGCAGACAGCGCTTCAAATAATTCGGGTGAAAATATGAGCGTTGAATTGTAGATAAGGTCATAATCGCTGATGACCAGATAATGAATGCACCTGCAGATTTTCTGGATTTCCAGCCAACTGCCTTGTGCTGACGGCACGCAATTGGCTTAGTATGAAATTCCCTACTGTGATTGCCTTCCTTTGGGTCATGGAACGTTCGAGGGAGAATAGAGCCGGACGCCAGTCGCGTAATTACCGTGGCGTTAGCCAAGGGACTTCAGCTTAGATCACAGTATAAGGGTTACACAGTAGAATAACAGAGCTATCTTTCAGTGTTAAGTTTCCTATGAGGATATGGGGGTACTCGCGAAGATAGGAGGGCATGGATTCACAGACTTGCTCATCGTACCATGGGTAGGCAATCTACGAAAGAAAAAATTAACAAACGGAATAGCAATATTCCAAAAGCAGGGGACAGGCGAACTCTCTCTCCAGACCTTTCCCCTGTTTTGTTATATGGGTTTAAACAAGCGCTTTGTAAACCATCTTTTTGTAAGTGTCGCAGTACTTCAGATTTCCTTTCGTCTCGGTAAAATATACAGTTGATCTGTTTAGACCCTATTCGCGAAACTTTCGCATTCATTAGGATCTACATGTAAGTGTAGGTGATGTGTGCCTATAATCATCGAGATTGTCCAACAGAGAACGAAAGTATATACCCCTATTCTGAGTTGTAAAATAGCTCGATCACATATTCAAAGAATGTATTGCATTATAATTTACTTCGTGAACTAAACTGATTATGAAAAGCTGTTAGTTGCTTTAAGTTTGCCAGAATCACCTTCATAAGTAGCGATTACAAGGACCTAGCCACCACAAGGACCTAGCAAATAACACGAAATTAATTAGAAAAGAAACGTACTGGAAATCCGATGTTTACCTACAATATGGTTCCACTACCAGTATTTCACGTTTTTAGAGTTGGATGAGAAAGAAGACCATTCAGTAAAACTTAGTTCGACGCAGCCAGATTCTTCAAAGAAAAATAGTTATAAATTAAAAGGGGCAGAGAATGTGTAATCCCAACAATTAGACAGCACGTTCCGAAGGACAGCGACTCGACAGCGAGTTTACGAATTGACGAGCAAATCGATGGCTCGTGTCAACCAACTCGCGTGACTAGGGAATTATTCAGTTGTCAGCGTTTCCTGGGTATAACAAGTCTAGGTAACCGGAAAGGGAGTCATGTATTTGGTGATGTACGAATAGCCCAGCGAAGATTGGAGACTGGGCGTTATGGAGATGAGCGAACCGATCAATACACGCCATGTTCGCGTATTCCTCGACTCGAGGGTTGGAGGTATTCGTTTCGCTGTGGGTTTCAAGTTGGACTCGAGGAGCCCGTTCGCTTGTCTGCCGTTCCGTGAGACTTTGAAAGCTTCTCAACCAGATTTGACGGAATTAAAAGCAATTAACGAGTTATCTGGGCTGCTTCTGCTCTCTCAGTGCTTATCGGCCAAGCTCATTATGTCTTCCGTGCATATGCCTTTGTAATTTCAACAACCAAGGTTACTTGGCATGCTTCCCAATTCTCGCGAGGACGACGGTGAAAATAACATGCATATAAAAGCTACGAGGCAAGAAAATGCGAAAAGGTCTCGAAAAGAAACGCGAAGAAAATGGCAACTATAATGTAATTAGAGCAGGAGCAAAAATTTTGCGATTTTATCTGATACTGGCGACGATTTCGAGAAGACATATCAAAGACTGAATAGCGGTCGTGAGGAGGAATAAAGAGTAATTTCAAGTTTTAATACGAGTCTAGTCTCTTGAAATCTGTAAGGTAGGTTAATTTGCATGGCTCTGAGGTGAGACGGCATCAAGGAGCAAAAGGCAATAAAGAAACAGTGGAGAGAAGAAAGGGTCAAAAAAAGAAAGGGCAGGGTGGGGTACCCAAGCGATAAAACCAGGAAGGGTCGAAAGAGGAAAAGAAAAAGGAGGAAAGGAAAAGGAGCGAAAGGAGGACGAGACCCGTGACTGACGGAATGCGGGATTTGGGAGTCTCGTTTCCCTCAAAGCCCAAGCTAGCCAGGGGAGGCTTGCCTTGTTTCGTGTAGACTTCACCAGTGGCGCTCGTAACGCCTTGGGGCATTCTCGTTTCCCAACAGACCTTGAGACCTTTAGTTGTTTTCTGCTACAGCCTGTATTGTGTCGCGGTGAATCTAAGCCTTGGTTTGGTAAGTTTTTGCGCTTCTAGAAGTGCGAGTTTTGCATGAAAACGAAGGATAAATGTGTAGGTAACTCAATTTCATTAGAATTTCGCCCACTTGCGTCTCTATAAGTCCAGAAAAAGCGCGGCGTAGCGTTGATCTCTGTGCGGCGTCGATCGGAGTAACAGTTTGCAAGCCCCTTTTGGAGCCGCCATCTTGTGTTAAAAGTTTCTCGGGCTGCTAAGCTAAGGAACTAAGGATTGTAAGCAGACTAGAGCTTCGTGGATTCGCACCAGTCTTGTTTTCGGCTGTCGGGGGCTCATAAACGGTCCGTCCTTCTTTCACCGTAGTACCGTACTTCTTAGAAAGAATTCCCTTATTGTTGTTGCGAAAGCAATAAGACCCGAGACCCAGCGACGTTGACATTACGTTAGCTAGTTTCTCAGCCTAGGCAGCTCGAGTCCCTCAAGTGCATCAGTACTGCGAAGGAAATCGTGCATCGTGGTGAAAGATCGAAGGATAGTTTAGCGGTACAATTAATTGTTACTTAGACAAACCCAATCTAATCAGTATTTAGTCTGTACTGAAATAGAACCAGTGAGGAAAAAAATTTGACTCGTGTACGAACCTCATTACTTCCGTACAGTTGTGTTACAAGTGTTTGTAGTTCTTTTGATCAGTGTCGTTAATCTTTAGTGTTTTTTTATTTTGCAGCATGCTGCAATGGTATCATAACCATGGCACATTATCAGGTTGGACAGGTAAATATAGCTCTTTACTCCTTCCACATATCAGAGAGTGTCACATACTATTGTTGTATTTAGTTATTTGTATCATATTTTATTTCTTGTGTTTTGGGTTTTCCAGAATCAAGCGTGTGAAGTTTATGCTCAGTCAACAGAGCGGATTAGTACAATTGGGTGCCCGAAGACCGACAGTTCTGCTGTGGTCTTGCCGTTTGAGAGGCCCAAGTGCCAAGCAGCTGTCTCCCTTCCAGAACAAGTGCCTCTTTCTGTGGTGAGTAAACAAGTGACATGAGTAACATTCTTCGATTGTCTTGTTTGTTTGTACTGTAAGAGTGTAAGTTCATTTCCCATCATTAGCCTTTTTACTGTAGAATCTGGATTGTCAAATTAGATAGAAAACGTTCGTAAATTGACATGCTCGTAAATACTTTTAAAATATTGTACAATCTTGTCTAATTAAAGAAACCATTTTGTAACAAGTGAAAGACCAGACTGACAAGTTTTAGTTCTAAAAATTAGCTAGCATAGTTATAGTTTTTTGGTAACTGTGATAGAGATTGACTTATGTGGAGAAGGATGTTTAGGAGTTGTTAGTCTAGTACAGTCTCCAAAAGGCGACTTGTAAGACGTAAATTGTCAACAAAGCATAGCATAAGTTTCGAAATAGCGTTGGCATTGTTGAATTTCACTCCACGGAGGCTACAACTGAGCGTTGACATTTCGAGTAGTTTGAAAAAGGGACGCAAGCTATGCGTTTAAAGGAAATAATAGAAGATACATTTTTTAGAGTAGTAAAAGCATTTTATAAATTCTATTAACTGCATTACTCGTGTAAAATTATTCAGTCATATTGGTAGAAGACAGGGAACTGTTATGCGCCCGCTGGTTTGTTTCGTATACATTCAGTTAGGTAAGGTTAGGCTACATTATACATTTTCACATTACTGGCAGCAGGATACACAGCAAGTGAATGGAAATACTGTAGTGGTAATGGTAAACTGTGGCGCAATTTAGAAAGTTTTTTAGTGCAAAATTTTCATTTAAAAAGCTATTTGGGCTGAAAATATGTTCATATAAACCAAGAACTGGAAAAAGGAATGTGGTGGTTTATATAATCGGAGTTACTTCGTTAGGGTTGTCAAAATCGGTTTTCTGTATTCGTAAGTTGCGCAAGCCTCCTCTGTACGACGCGCTCCTACAGTTGTAAGCTATTTTCTTTTTTGTAAGGTGGTCCCACTTCAGAATTGTTTTGTTTTGGTGGACCCCATTTCTACCATGCAAAGAAAATTTTGGATTGGTTTTGCTCTTTAAGTCAATATTTAACACATTGAACACATCGTTAGTGCTGGGTAATTGAAAACTATCATCCATGAAAGTGTATTCAGGGAAAAGAGTAATGTACCAGCATTCTTTTTATTATTATTTCTTTATATAGTTAGAGTTTTCCACTGGAATTACGTCGCGTTAAAAGGATCAGGTCCGATCTAATGTGCTTATATTGTGTAGTGTTGTACGAGTTGACTATTAATAGACATGCTATCTTGGAAGTGACTAACCTTCCTTTTTTGGCCCTTCGTTAAGAGTTTAAAACAGAAAGCCTCAGGACAGAGGCGCATGTCATCTTGTCTTGCGATCTGCGAGTACATTTTTATTAACAAACACGGGTTTTATCCGTTGCCAAACTCGTACACATGTTGAGTTAGTGTGCAGCGTACCAAATATTAATAAAGTATTCCAATTGACTGTGTAGTGTTCATGTGGGTTCAACGCAAAACTTTTCTTAGCTACGAATTCTGTCGATAAATAATTAGTATATACAGAAAAACGAGAACGTTAACGAGCATTATTGGGCAAAAAAATAAAAATAAAAGTTGGGCGGAAAAAAGGCGAGTTCGAGTTTATTTTCATGACAGCGAATATCGCACAGATAGCACTTTTCAGCACTGTTGTGGGAAACTCCAAATTCCAACGGAAGTATGGATTAGGACTTTCTTATAGCATTGCAAACAGTTCGAATGAATTTTGCGTATGTTTAAAGTCTAATGCTTAGTGTGTCAGATGAAATAATTACAATTTTGTATGTAAAAATTCGATAGGACCTGCAAAGCTGCCTCGAGGAGGCTGATTCTGACCAGTCTCATCTCTGCCAGTCCTGTCACAGCTTTGTGGGACCTGCCAGTCACAATTATCCCAAAGAACAAAGTGAAGGGAGCCAGCCAACGCGGCCCACAAGCATGGCAGCTACCACGGACAACGTCGACCACGAAGGTAGTTGTGTGGCAATGACGCCGAAGAATGTTGCGACGTCAACAGCACAGGATTCGAGCAGCCGAGTTGTCTTGGCCAGGGCTGGAGCTGACCCTGGACCCGAGCCGCGCTGCCGCGAGTCGGTCCCTGATTCCCTCGCCCCAACGACCCCTTTCCCCCTCATCTCCCCCATATCTGTGATATTCAGCTCCACCCTTTGCAGCCAAGGAGAGGCAGGTTCTGGCCACAGCGGAAGGATGGACAGCCAACAATCACCGTCCTCGCTCCAAGCAGCGCCGCACGCCCAACAAGATGTAAGCTTCCTCACCAGCTTCAGTGCCACTATCGAGTCTAAGAAAGAATTTTTCGCTTAAAAGTAGCTACACTAGAAAGTATTTTTAAGTTTTCGTCACAAGTTATCTTGTTTCAACCAATTCCAGATGTCTCTTTCTAGTTTCGTAGCAATTATCTTCCAATTCGAAAAATAGTTGACAGTTCCCTTGTCAACTTTCTTTAGTCGACGTTGTTTCTAAATCACTTCACATATTTTCAGGTAGCTTGAATAGAATTATTATCGGTATTTTTTGATAGGGGATAACTTTCCGCGCGGTAGTTGTTCATTAAATAAAGTACGAATTAACCATATTCACATTCAGGAGTTGATAAAGGTAAAGAGCATGATAATTTAGTACGAAGATAACTTCTGGGTCACCAGTTCTGTGTGTTTTCACGAGGTGACCTTGAAATATGTTCGAGTAGACTATTGTGGAATCCACCGAGAAATTGCTGAAGTAACAAAGAGAATGTGCTTGTTGTGTTGCCAGGGTTGCTTTCCTTTTGCCGGCTGTTCTTCCGTCAGCAATAGTCTCAACGATGCACAAAGCGCCGCCTCTGCTGCAGCAGCCCACATTCCGAACCCCGTGAGACATTCTCAGGCGACGCCTTGGCGCCTCGATGGAGGCGCAGGTGATGATAACGACGATGACCAAGAAATGGCCACGCCTACTCGCCTCAGTCCTCTCGACTCCCATCCCGTAACTAATACTACTCCTGTACTCGAGCCGACGATAACCAAGGGTGTGATGCTCATGGTGCCACGTGATGTTCGTGATGAAGTTGACAGTGAGACAATGATGATGATGATGATGGATGGTCCAGTTCAAGTTGATGATGATGATGCTGATGGTATCGATGTCGCTACTGGTGTTGTCCCCTCCCTCTCTTCAGCGTCCTCCAAGCATGTTCCCCTCCTCGCCATGCACGACGAGAAAGCCAAGAATGCTGATCATGACGACGACAATGGGGCGGGACCAGATGCCCTGCGCCCTCTCCCGCAAGAGGCCCAGCTTCCCTCTTGCATTCCCACGACGACGAATAATAATACGAAAGTCCCCGCTGTTTCGAGCTTTAAGAATGTCAAGTATCAATCCATGATGATAATGAACTACTCAGGAGTCAAGAATCCTCCAAGTGCAACTTACTACACTGATGTAGACAAGCAAGTCAAGCTATGCTACCCGGCCGGGCCCGCCTCCAATCGCCGCTGGGGCGTGCCAGTGGGCTGGGGCTTGCGAGGTGGCGGAGAAACCTCGCTGACGACGCCCTCTGGCGCGGGTGGCTGGGGTAGCAGCACTGGGACGGGCGGAGGAGGAAATGCCAGTTGGGGTGCCTCTGGCGCCGGATCAGGGCCGGCTGGCGGTGCCATTGGAGGAACCGGAGCGAACAACGCAGCCGGTCCGCCCAACCAGTGGGGAGCCGTGGCCGCAAACGCACGAGCCAATTCTGGCGCACCTAGTCAAGGACCCAATGGTAATCCTAACAATAACCCTTCCATGAACCCCGCCGTGGGTGGTAACGGTGGTGTCAACAAAGTGATCACGCCCAATCCTTCCACTTCACCTGGTCAAAATAAGAACGGAGCCGGAGGAGCAGGTACCGCCAACGCTAATGCGAATAACGGACCGGGTAACGCTGCAAATGGTAACGGAGGAGGCCCCGGCAATGGAACCGGTGGCGTCAGCGCTGCTAGCAAACAACTGGAGCAGTTGACCAGCATCCGTGAAGCTATTTATAGCCCCGATGGCTGGGGAGGCGTAAGTTTTACATACTTTTTATCCCGCCTCGTTTTTCCGATATGTTTTCTTTTTTTTAAAATCTTCTAACAGATCTATTTTTGGAAGTAGTCCATTCATAAGAAGTACTTTTTTTTAGAACTATTTAACCATATTTAGTGTCCAGGTTAAATTTTACAAGACGTGTTCTTAGTTTAGTTTTTAGTAGAATTTAATATTTTTTATTGTATTTTTAATGTCTGCCTTCCATTACAGAGTAACGTTAACCAGGATACTGTGTGGGAAACTCCTCCTTCCCCTGAGCCTGGTTCAAAAGAAAATTTGCCCCTTTGGAAACAAACATCAGCTAATGGTACAGTATTGTTTGTGTATTATTACTCTTATTTCTTGATTTCTGAGCAGTGTCTTTAATAAATATTGTGGAAAGTGTGGAATCATTTAATCTGATTTCTAAAATTGTTCGTTTGACGTTTAGATGGATCGTCTTTAGCCGGCACTGAAATTTGGGAGGCAAGTTTGCGAAACGGTGGTCAACCACCGGCTGCTCCTGCTCAGCCAAAAGCACCTTGGGGCCACACGCCAACCAATCACATTGGTGGCACGTGGGGCGAAGATGATGACGCAGGGGATAGCTCCAATATGTGGACTGGAATCCCGACCAATAATGCGCCGCCACAATGGGGCGCTCCACCCGTGCCAGGCGCCGGCCCGGGACCTGGCCCCGCGCCTGGCCCGACGGGAATGGGGCCAGGAGTGGGTAATGCTGCCCCAGGGAACGCCATGTGGGGACCAACCTCCCACAAGAAGGAAGAATGGGGCGCTCCACCCGGAGCTATGGGTCCTAATACCTCAGGGTGGAGCACCGGTGGCCGGATGATGGGAAATATGGGCCATGGACCGGAAGGAATGGGAGGAGGTACAACGAAACTTGCTTATAAAATTAACATTGATTTCAAATTAAAATTAACGACCAAGTGTCTATTATGAGTAATAGAGGAATTTTTATTAATCTTTCTTTGTTTGTTACCTAAAAGTGAATCCTGATGATTTTTAGACGGTTTCCAATTGAAAGAGAAAATAATAGGTTTTTCCTTTCATTTGTAGCAAATTTTTACTTTTTTTATATTATATTATATTTTTATATGTATATTATGTTTTTATATGTATATTGTATATATAATTTTATATATATTTTTCAACTGTAGGAGAAATTTTATTGATAATTATATTTGGCATATGAAACTTGAATTGTTTTTGTTTTCTAAAAAAAGTTACCTTTAAAAATATTTTTGTGTGATTTTGAAATATTATGTTCTGATAATACAATTAGAAGCTTTTTTTGTTGACTATGAATTCATTAGTAACATTATTTTGTTTCATGGTTCTGCTAGATATGGGAATAAGTGGCCCAGCTGGTCCATCGCACTGGGGTGGTCCCCCGAATAAAGGTCCTGGTAGTCAGTGGGGCGCACCTGTGCCACCTGGTAAAGAAATCAAATCCTCGGGATGGGATGAGCCTTCTCCGCCCACTCAAAAGCGCCCGACTCCGAGTGTGGACGACGGTACCGCCTTGTGGGGCAATCCTACTCAACAACAAAACAAGGTTTCCCACTGGAAAGAAATGCCTATGCCAAATATTGCTGGGCGCGGAGGAATGCCTGGACCTGGTGGACCGCCGCCCGGTCGTTTCCCTCCTGGAGGTCCTACCATGAAGCCAGACATGCCTATGTGGCCTCATCAGTCAAGGTAAATAAACTAATGGAAGATTGTACAGCAAGTTTCAAAAAGGTAACCAGGTGAAATAGAAAAAAATAAACGCAAAGAAAATTACTAAAAAAATCTAAGTAAAAATTGAAATAAATGCAGAATGTAGGTAAAAGATTTCAGATAACAATAGTGACGAAATACTCCAACATCAAGTCACACGGCGTAGTAAATGCTTGGGAATAATAAAAAAAAACACCCAGATTTTTTTTATGATATCTCTGTAATGGTTGTTTTTGTGCGTTTCCAGAAATGGATCATGGGGTGATGGTTCTGACGGTATGTGGATGGACGATAAGAGCAGTGCTGGTTGGGGCGAGCCTCCTCAGACGCCATCTTGGAACGCTGGACCAAAACCAAAAACGCCTACTACCCCTAGCAACTGGGGAGAATCTGACATGGATCCGTCCTCTTGGGGTCAGCCTCCTAAACCGGTAAGGTGCATCGTTTTGCTCTTCTCACCTGCGTTCTCGGGTAGAGAAGGTCCATGGGATCGTTTCGTAGTTTGGTTCATACTAGCTTGCAGCATGCTTTGCTGATAATTTTTCCCTACAATAAAACAGTTATCTGAAAAAATCCCAGGAAAATTTGTTCGATGTTTCCCTTAGTCTTATAGTCTTATATCGAACTTAGCGTTATGTTGTGGGAGTAGCCTAGTGGGTAGTTTGGTCTTGCATGAGTATTTTGCAGTGGTTGTGGTTACTAAAAAACACGGCTTTAGTGGAATGGTGATGTTCACTTGGTTAGGTCCATCCGAAGCCACAGCCTAAGGAGATGATTTGGAGCAGCAAACAGTTCCGCATCCTGACGGAGCTGGGTTACAAGAAAGAAGACGTGGAAACTTGCCTACGGGCTTCCAACATGGTTATGGAAGACGCTTTAGATATGCTCAACGCAGCAAGAGGTGGCTTGGGCATGGAGCCGTGGCGTCGCGCTCAGGATGACCATTCGGGAGGCTACGATATGGGAGGCCATCCAGGCGGCATGCCTTACCCTCCACATGGACGTGGCGGATACAACCCCCAACAAGCTATGCCTTACCATGGCGCCGGAACTCACTTGCTCAACAACACCCCCGCCGGACTAGGCGGTTTGGGTGGAATCAATCCCGGACCAGGTTACAAGCTCCTCCAGTCCCAACAACCCCCGCCCCTTCCGCCGCAGAACCAGCCGCCAATGGGCTTCCCTGTAAGTTTCCTTTGTAGCGTCTTGGTCTTCACCAAACTTTCCCTTTTCTCCTGCTATTTTATAATTTGTTTTAGTTTCGATATATTAACCTAACTGTTTGTGTATATGAACTTAATTAATCTTCTTTCATATATTAAACTTACCTGTTTCGATGACTGTTATCTACTTTACTTCGTATCTATTATGTCGTTGTATTCGTAAGATTATTATTTATTATAGAAATTTCTGTTGAGGAAATGATCATAACTCCGAAATATTGTACAGGGTGGAGGACGAACCAGCCGTGGGGATATGAACGTCGGAGGCGGCAGTGGACAACCCACGCAGTCGCAGTTGCGAGTTTTGGTGCAGCAGATCCAAATGGCGGTCCAAGCTGGTCATTTGAACCCGCAGATCCTAAACCAACCTTTGGCACCACAGACTCTGTTGCTGCTCAACCAGTTACTCCAGAACATCAAGCTCTTGCAGACGTTGAGCCAGCAGCAAGCCGTGGCCCAAGCCGCTTTCGGGGGCAAGGCACCACAAGGACCCATGGCTAATCAGTTGATGAGTTTGATGCAGCAAGCGAACAAGACCAAACAACAAATCACCAGTCTTCAGAATCAGATTAACACCCAACAAGCTTTGTTTGTCAAACAAAACGCGTACGTAGGCGGACAGCCTCCCGGTGGCTCTCCAGGCCAAACGACATCCGATTTGTTTAAAGCTGGAGGCGGAATCGAGCCTGTCAACAATCTTAAGGACAGCTTTAATCAACTTACGATTGATCCCCATGCGGTAAATCATGCGTTCTTTTTATCCTTAATGATTTTCGTTGAATTTCACACGTCCTTGTTTATATCCGACTTACGGTGAAAAGAGTTGCGTAGTTTAAAGCAGTGGTCGGCAACCTTTTCCCCTTCACGGGCTGTTAAAAGCCTTGTGAGATGGCTGTGGGCCGGACCTAGAATCCAGGTGAAGGAGGGCCGGATTAGCCAATAGAAATAGTTCATCGGTTGTTACTTAAGCACAAAATAACGACGGATTGTTTACAAAGAACCCCTTCTCAGTTAACGTTACAGTTGTAAGGAAGTGAGACTTAGTATGCTCTTTTCTACCCCAAATTCGCTAATCCACGGTAAATGTAATTCTCTATCAGAGCACCGCGGGCCGGATAAATTGGGCACGCGGGCCGTAGGTTGCCGATCATTCGTTTAAAGGAGAAGTATTAATGGTTTGTTTTTGTTGTGTAGGGTCAGTCGCAGTCGAGACTTACCCAGTGGACGATGCCTTCCATGGATAAGAAGGATATGGATCTCGGCGTGGGTGGCTTGAACGATTTCAGTCGAGCCCCAGGCACTTCTAGTGCGATCACTCCTGGTGGCAAACCACCGCTCAATTCATCACTGTCTTCTCCTAATTTGAATCCGTTGTTGAGTCAAGGCGAAAGCACCTGGTCTAGTTTATCACGTTCACAGTCCGAAAGTGGTTGGCCCGATAGTACCGGCAACGATACCAACGATGGCAAAGAATGGTCTTCAGGAATGTCCAATTACTCGTCAATTTCGGATTTGGTTCCTGAGTTCGAGCCCGGCAAACCCTGGAAGGTAGACGAAAACTCTTACGTTTATTATTCATTCACCACTCTTACATAGTTCATTCACCTGATTTTGTATCGTTTTCGTCGTGTTGTCGTACAGTGAATACTTCCGGTTAACTCCACATGAACTTATTTCTGAAACTAGGGCCCGCAGTTGAAGACCGTGGATGATGACCCCACCCTCACTCCAGGCCAGTTTGCCATGTCTGCTCTCAAAGATCCCGATTTGTTCACAGCGGGTGGTAGCAACAATGCAGCAGGAAGCGGCAACAGCAGTAGTGCTGTTTCGGGCGCTAAAACGTCCCCGCCGCCAGGGGGCAATTCCTCCACGTCCGATTCAGCTTTCACGCCAATGTCTCTCTCGTCCAGCACTTGGAGCTTCAACCCGTCTGCCACTTCCAGCAATACCAATGCGGGTGGTACGTCAACCAGTGGCTCTAGCGGCTTTTCAAGGTACGAAAGCGCGAAATCTGTTAATGTCCAATTTTGCTAACACCAATGAATTCTTTGTACTGTTGATTTTTCAAACACTGTTTCATTTTGCATTTCCTTAGCGCCTTTAACAAGTACGGACCACCTAAGGGAAGCTGGGGCACTGACGCTCCTCCTCCTAGTGGCAATAATGCTGGCGAATTGTGGGGAATGGGCCCGAAACGAGGCCCACCTCCAGGTTTGGCGTCCACTGCCCCTGGCGCCAATAACAGCAACGTGGGCAGTCAAGGTGGCAAAGGCCAAAGCTGGGGCTCGAGTGGCGCTGGAGGTGTGAGTAGTGGTAGCAATGGAGGCCAGCGTTCGGGCTCGATGTCTTCGTGGGGCGCTAGCACGAGTGGTGGCCCGGGCTCCGGAGGCAGCAGTGCTTGGGGCCAACCCACCACCGCCTGGCTCATGTTACGCAATCTCACTCCGCAGATTGACGGATCAACCTTGAAAACGCTTTGCGTGCAACACGGACCTTTGCACACGTTTCATCTCTACCTCAATCAAGGCATTGCTTTGGTTCGATACTCAACCAGTGAAGAGGCGGCCAAGGTAAGCACAAAAAAAGAGATCTTGATGAGACAGACAAAGAAAGAAAAATACGTAAAAATATTGAGTGCTAGAAAACAAAGAAAAATAGAGAAGAGGGAAATTACAGGTGACATTTGGTGCTTTATGTTTAGAAAGATTCTTATGGGCAAATCCCGTTTTTCGTTAAAAACAGGCACAGGCAGCATTGAACAATTGTGTGCTGAGCAACACAACCATTTTGGCCGACCTGGCCTCCGAGTCTGATGTGCAGCAGTGGCTCCAGCAGTTGGGCCATAGCGGGCAGCAGCAACAACAGCAATCCAACCAAACCGGTGGTTCGTCGTGGAGCGTGCGCGGTTCGACGCCGGGCGCTTCTTCGTCTAGTGGTGCTCCACCACAAAACAAGCCCAATGCGGATGGCTGGGGTGGAAGCTCCGTGGGCGTAGGCGGAGCTACGTCGCCTTTGTGGCCCTCGAACAGTGGGTCGGTGTGGTCTACTCCCGCCTTGGATCGTGATTCTCTCCGTGCCACGCCCTCTTCCCTTAATGCGACGCTCAACTCTTTCCTGCCTGGCGATTTGCTTGGCGGTGAGTCCATGTAAACGTGAAGAAAGATAACAAAAATTGGAATTGGAAGTGAGATAGAATCAGACCTTGAGAAAACTATTCCCGTAAAGTGTGAAAACAGTTGCAGTACCTGCGGTAAGCGGCAAAACTTTCTCTCCTCCCTGCCCCCTTTCCCTCCCACCGCCACCCACGGTTTTGTTTAAGTTTTGCTTCGTGGTTGGTCGATCGACAAAAAGGAACAAGACAGTCGGTACAATTATGTGTTTTGCCCCACGGTGATTGCATTTTTCCTCTGTCCCAGATTACCCTTGGCTCCAGAAAGGAGGGCGGGGCATATACATTATGTTGTCAAGTTTAGAGAAAAATGAAAAAAGGTTGATGGTTTTACAAGTCAAAACGCGTTAATGGTATCTTAACTTTTCTTTCTGGTTGAGGAAGACAAACTTAAAACATGATATCGACACTCCTTTCCAAAACCTCTGGGTGATTAGCCCCGCCCCTCCCCAACAGTTGCGCCACAAAATAATTCGCCACCTCCCCTAGTTCCTGATAGTCGTCAGGGTGTTTTTGTTGTCAAAGATCAGCACGAGCAAATTTATTAGCCATCTCGAATGAGGTCACACGGGGAAAGAAGATGTAGTTCGAGGAATCTCTTGGAAGGCAAGGAAAAAAGTCAGTCGTTCAAGTTTAACGTGCTCCCCCACGTTGCGTTTCTTTGTCTGTGTTTCAAGCCGGCTCATTTAACTTGACATGAACCATTCAAAAAGTGGGCTAATACTTTTGCTTTTTCTCCCGTTTCGAAAGCGAAAACCCCGAGTGCAATCAAGCCACACTCCTCGAGCAAGCGAGTTGAAAACATATGAATGACAGTTCGTTCTAAAACCTTTCTTTCTCCCTGAAATAAATCGCATAATGGACCTGATGAATAATCCCAAGCGATAATGCGCCGTCCTCACCGTCTTCTCTCGTTTTTGCTAAAACTTATCAAGGAAAATCATCGATAATTCCCCTGCTTAAAAGCCCTTCCCACTAAAGCTTGCTGCTGCTCTTCTAGCGTAAGAAATTTTCGTGTGTCAAAATATTTTGGTAGCAAATTTAGCATAAGGCGACACAGATTTCCCTCTTTCAAGCCGTTTCTCAGCCAAGATGTAGAGTTCTTTACGTTTGTTTTTGAAGCAATATGTGTGTGCACAAAAGGACACTCCTCCTTTTTCCACTTGCGTGGTGTCTGACATCGAGTACTTTAGGTGTAAAGGGAGAGGAATAAGATTTTTTTTTATTAGCCAAGATTTCCAAAGGATAACCGTGTGATGCCACTGTACCGCGCCACATTAGATCACACCTCTTGTTAGCTCTTCATTTTACCCCGTCACCCTGAATGCTTAGTAACAGTCTTAAGGATGTTAGGGCAAAAGCTTGAGGTGGGGTAAATCACTCATCAAGGGTTATCTAGTTCGAATTTAAACTTTGATTTAATTTTGTGAAAAAATGACCATGATGAATTGTTTCGGAAAATAAGGTTCGTTGTCCTGGTTGAAGTAGCTTTAGTGTGGGTTCGGGATCAGTTAGTCATTGTAGACGTAGTAATTCTTGTTTCATTGAAAAGGGGAGATAGAAATCCAGGTAGGTCTGTATAAAGCTTGTAAGCTTTTGAGGATGCGTTGAGCCAAGAGAAAAAAAGCCTCCGTCGCCCTCATCACACGTGCCAGTTTTTTGGTCCCATTTGATCCAAACCTTTTCTGACCGATGGAAGGATTCGTTGTGTGATGCCATTCAGTAATTTTTGAAGTAGCAAACTTTGTACTCAGACCTAAAGTAAATGTAGGGGCTGTGCACTTCAAAACTGAGACGTACACATGTCCTTTTTCACGTTTTACAGAGGGGTTTTTGAGTTAAAATTGAGACTTGCTTTAGGGAGAATTTCGGGATCTAGAAACGTCGTGTAACTTCTTCGCTTGTGTGCTTTAGGTACGCTTCGTCACGGGTTATTATTCTTTTTTGAGCTTTAGTCTTAGTATTCAAAAGGAGTTTGTTGCAAACATGCGTAAAGGGAAGACGTTTTTAAACACGACAAAGCAACAACTTGACCTTCTGTGGACCTAATAGACCAAGGCGGTGGTGATCTCATTTCAGCCACACCGTCTTGTAGCAAACAGCAGAAAAAGAAGTGAAAGTGGTGTTGCTTGTTCGTATTGAAACAGTCTGTTTTTTTGTGTGAAAAATCCCGAGGCTTCCAAATAACACCGTACGATACCGAAAAGCTTCTCGCAACAATTTTCGGTTTGTTTCTAGCGCCGCTGACATAGCCCCTTTCTGAGAGATGGAACGACGGAGAGAACTCTTCAAGGGGTCGTAGTCAGTTCGGTTTGTTTTTCCTGACTGTCTTGGTAAAAAGTTCTTCCGGTTTTTGTCACGTTGACCTTAAATGCGTGAATTTTTGGAGTGAGAAAGATGGAAAGGCATTGTAAGGTTCAGGTCGGTTTCGTGATGATTCCTAGCTCACCTCTCCCTTAAAGTTATCACTCGAGGGTGTTTAAAATTCGCTCGAGTAGAACTCGGAAGTAGGAGTTACGCAATCTTAGTGAGCTTGACTAGAACTTGGTGCGAACAGAAAGTAAAATGTCTCGGCAAGAACAGTTGACTGCTCCTCTGCTCACGAAACACGCTTTTCCTTAGTTCAGTGAAAGGAGAGCAATTTTGCAACTAGCAAGGACAGGAGCAGGTTGTAGGCTGTGTTTTTAATGTGATAGGAGAAACTTATCCAAATTTGACAAGAAAGAAGCGTGTCCTGTGTGCTTTTCCCCACTCTGAAGACGCGCTCTGTTTGACCAAGCTTTTTTTTTTTTTTTTTTTTTTTTTTTTTTTTTTTTTTTTTTTTGCTGTTGAGATGTTTTGTTTCTCGAAGTACGGGAATTTGCACTTGCTTTTGCGTTATGTTCGTCTCCTCGCCGAAATTTCGCGCTTTTTCCGAAAACCGCCTTACAATGTTTTCTGTGACCCTCGGATCTGTCTGTTCCCCATTCAATGATTTCATGGTTCAAATTCGTAAAACTAGAGAACTTGCACAAATTAAAAAAGACATTTGCGAATTGCATCCCCAGGTGGTTAATGTTGAGGTGGTTGGAAAAAGAAGACGGAGCTTTGGCGAGAGTTTGTCAGTATTGTTGGTGATCAAGTGCCACACTTTCTGGAGGTATTAGTCGTCAATCACACACCGCAGTAGAATTTTTAGTCGTTTTTTTAAGGTTTGCGTGGGAGTTTATTTCACCACGTTTGTGTGCCGTGGACAAATGCATGCTGTTAGACACTTTGCTTAGAATATGTGTATAGTAAGGCTTAGGATCAGGGAAAACTAGCTTTTTTTTGCTTCAGTGTTCGGGAAATAGAAGTCCACCCCCAGCCATATCACAGAAACATTATTAGTTAAGCACCGCAAAATGGCATGACACTGTTAACACATGTAGATAAAAATAACAAGGCAGATAAAAGACCATCAATGCATCTCAGACTTAACTGAGTTTGCGTCATCGACCTTATTAGTCGTAGCTCTTAAGCATAAACCAATGTTGTCCGTGTGTTTTTGGTATCCTTGGCTCGGGCCCAGTTTTTACACTTTACTGTAACACAGAAATGACAAATGGAGTGACAGTCTTTGGAAACAGAAGGGAAAGAGATCTTGTGCCTTGATTCTTGTGCGGGGCTTTTAGGTAAGCTTGTTTTAAAAAGTGGACGGAAGGACTGTTGGGTACAAGGAAAAGGGAGATAGGAATGAAGCACTTACTCAATCATTGAATATTCTCCGTTTCATGCTATTCAACTTCTGGGGTCAGGTTTCGTGTCAGGCGTCAAACACCGATTGTAATTAATTCATTTTGCTGGGGAAATGCGAAAACTTAGCGAAGGTCATGTAGTCAAATTCTCGATGCCAAAGGGGGTTTGAATGGAATCGAGTTAGAAAGCGGCGATAAGTGTTTTCCAAGACCTGCAGTAGTAGGCGTCAAAATTTGTACATCCATGTTGTGCTGGTCAAACCATTTTTCTTCAAATCTCTAGAGAATTGAATGTGTAGGAACGTTTGTCATGGGTCTTGCATGGTAATTGTTCATTCCCTGGCTTGGTAACATGATACCAAACAGTAGGTTGTATAAGCCAGACCGGGTTCCTTATCATGTTTACTTTTCTTTTGCATGGTGCATGTCAGGTATGATTTGGTGAAAAAAGGGTGGGGCTCTTAGTGCCTTGGGAGTGCATCCATTTTTGTCAGATTTTTCCCCCGTTTTCAGCATTTCAGTGTTAAGTTTGACAATCTTAGAATTGCACTTTCCCAGTTCACGGGGCTTGCAAAAAAAAAAATGAAAAAAAAAAAACACAAAAGACTGCTGCTCCCAGTAAAGTGCGAAGAAGAGAACTCGAGCGAGAAAAATCACGAGGAATACGTGCCAGCTGTTTTTCTCTTCATGATTTGCTTGCTGCAATATTTCAACGATCCATGTTTCAATCAAAAAATTCCTATTTTCTCCGTGGCAGATTGACAAATACAGCCGACTTAGATTTGTACGTTTCGCGTAAGCCAAGTGAAAACAACTCGAGAGTTCGTTTCAAAAACCAAAACAGAAAATGATCACAGAATTTTCCTGTCCAGTTTCCAGTTAAAGACTAGTGCTATAGCCAAACTTCGTTGTAGCCATCACTTTCAAAAACACTGCCCTTCAGTGATCTTTCGTGTCAGGAAATACGCAACATTTTGACACTTGGAAGTCATTGGTGTTCCGGAAAAAAATTCAAATTCATGCACGGTTGCGGGAGTGGCCGAATTTAGTACAGTAAGAAGACAAGGAATAGTTTTTCGGACCTGAAGTAGTTTAGGACCATAGGAAATTTTGAAAAAGGGTGTGGTGTGTTTAAGGGTTCTTGTGATGGCGTCCAGTTTTGTACGTACCTCTGGGATTTGTGATGCATACGGCCAAAATTTGCGAAAAAGTTGCTCGTAAACCTTTTTTAAAGAGAGAATTAATAGTGGACCGAACATTACCATCTCCTTTTTTAAAAGATTTCGTCCAGTTCACCTTTTCCCCCTATTGTTGTAAAAAAAATCCGTATCGCTGCTGCTCATCCGCTATGCTTAACTGAGGCCAAAAAACTCGATGATAAAATCTTTTGAAATAGTTAGGTCGATAGTTTGAACATTCCTCTATGCATTTTGGAATTGCTCCTTAGCGAAGAGGGTGTGGTTTATGACAAATGTGACACCGTTTTCTTCAAAGAAACCAAATTGGCTTTTTGTTTTCCGTATGGCTCCCGCAGAAGATCTGATCCTAAACTTCGGGAACTGTGGGAAGGTCCCCTTTTTGCATTGTTTTAGAAGTCTCCATCAGTTTATACCTTGGAGGATTGGCCGAAGAACACCTTTTTGGCCCGCATTTTCCCCCTTGAAAATTCAGTAAAGAGTAGGCTAGTCACTTCTTTAAGGAGCAGACTTTGACAACGACCTTTCTTCAGCGTACCAAACAAGACTAAAACACAGCAAAAAAATACGCGACGGATAAGGAGCGCAAGTCTTGGAACATATCTCACAAACACAAGACCACTTATGTCCATGTGATTTTTTTCGTGAAAATATAACAGAAAACTAAATCTCTTTAAGAAAGCGTAGAAAAGCATTTCAAAAGCCAGCGCCTAGCCATTTGTAAATTCGCTAGCCTGTGAAACACATGCAACAAGTGCTCACTTTGTGTCACGAGTACAAGAGCGAAAGGCGAGTGAGAGAACGAGCGAAAGAGCGTACTTACTATATTACCAAGCGTCTTTTCCGCCCTCCCAATTCTAAGACCAAAGGTTCAGAAAAAAAGAAGTGCTAAATATGCCTTGCTAAAAAAAGAAAGTTTTTTTTTTTTTTTTTTTTTTTTTTTTTGAGAAACTGCCTGGAAACCAATAAATCGAGCTTAAAAATTGCATGGCACGCGACGACGGGTTTCATGGGCTTTTTTTTAATGTGTTTAAAGAACATCCCCCGGAAACGCTGTCAGTTTTCCAAGCCTCGCTACCCAGAGTTTAAACGATTAATAAAATTGGCAGAGAAACATGGTATGAGTATTCGACCCCCAAAAAACTTGTTACACGACAGGCGTTTGCCAGTATTCCGACCAGTCCTTTAGATAAATTCTACCACTCACCCATTAATTAAGGGTATATTCAAAATTATCTCACGTAGCTGTAATTCAAAATTCGAATGGAAAATATGCTTAGATTACCGAGAACTTGCGCATGAAAGTAACAGCAGATCGCACATGGCGTCCCGGGCCACGTTGTGGCCTCTTTGTGTTTTAAAAAATTATCTGCTTGCTAGTTTTTCTCTTACAAAAGCGTGACCAATTTGCTCATTCATAATTTGTGTCCCCTGTCAGACAATGACGATGACGGTGTTCAAATTTGAGGAGGTTCCCTGAGTTGAAAACCAAACGGCCGATTTAAAAATTGAAATAGGGTAAGAAAAGGTCTTTCCGCAAAACTTTCTTAGGAAAAATCCAAAATTTTACGCTACGTAAGTGGACCCCCCAGCAAAGAGAAACGCCTTGCAAAAAACCCTTTAGATCGACAATTCTGCAACTCGAGCCTCTATCGTAGTCCAAACATTGTGTTAAGCGCGTACCTTTTTCATTGTTTTTGTCAGTAATTTTTTTAAAAACAAAACAGAAAATACCCTTGATAGAAAAGTTAACAATTTGATGTGTACAGTGTTCATGTGTTAGGAAAAATGCTGATATTTTTTGGCATTCTGACGGAAAAGAAAGAGAAAATAGGGGGCAGTTACCATGCAAGACCCAGGGATTCTAAATGTGCATCAATAAAAAGGGAACACGTACGTGGTGTGTGCTTAGAAAAAGGGTTTTGATGAGTGATCTAACTAAAGAAAATATTCACGAAGAAAACCTTAGGATTTGTTTGTAAGGTTCCCTCAAAAAATATTTTTAATGGAAAGAAGAACAGCAGCAATGAAGTGTTAATTATGTCATGAAAAGGGAAAAGCCAAAGTCCCTTTATGCTCTAATTTTTCGCTCCTACTTTTCTGATGCTATATGATAGGGGAAAATGTTTTGCAAAAGCCTAGTGATGATATTGTTAGTTTAGTATGACTTGATTAAAAAGCAAACTTATTACCGAAGAAACACGCCTCTGCGCTATGTTTATCTCTCATCTTCTTCCTCTGGCTCCGCCCCTCACCCCCAGAAAACTCGTCAGTGAATTATAACTAGTGATCCAAAATACGGTTATAATATGACAATGTTTTTTTTCTTGATACTTGAAATTTTTTTTAGAAAAAAAACGTATTCATGGTTTTAAAGTTATGTTTGTACTACAAGGAAGGAAAGGAAAAGAGCGGTTGGGGATGTTCCATGAAAAGGGACAGACAAATTTCAGTGTGTTGGCAATGGGTAGAGACCGGCGTAAAGGTCTTCTGGCAGAACATTCAAATGGCCTCTTTAAAAAACTATGTCCTTCCTTAATCATATTTGTGTAATATTTCAGTGAGTCGGTGAACCGTGAACGGTGACTATTGTGCTCTCGACAATACTATATTAATAGAGAAGGTCATTATGAGTAACAAACAAAGGGGGCATTCGTGGCTTCAAATTTCTCAGTTTCTGAAACTGATCCAATCCAACCAATTCTCTGTATGTGTATGTGCGGTGTTTAAGCGTTTCTTTGCCCATAAATGCAGCCTCGAAAAGTTTGATATCTTGAAAAAAGAATTATTCGGTGAGGTATATGACAACTGTAATTGTGTTCCTTTTCCTTCCCGGTCAACCCCCTTTGAAAGAACTTCCCCCTCAAGAACATCAATCAAGCCCCTCCTCCTATCCCCGACCCCGCCCCTTTTCCCACATAAAGTCGTTCTTGAAACACTTACGATAAGACTGTAATGGTTGTTTTTTATGTTTGATGCCACTAGAATTGTCATTTGTTTCATTTGCGGGTAATGGGCTCCTGTAGAATTGTATTTTCCACCCGGTTTTTACTCAACAAAGTGAAAACTGATAGTTTGTAGAATTAAGCAAGCCAATTTTCCTTAAGTGCGTATTGATTTGGATCCCTTATGTTTTTTCTCTTACAACTTGGTTTTTGTGAACGAGGGTTCGAAAATGAGCTACCAAAACTCCCACTCCCCCACCATGTATTAAAAAAAAACTAACGAAGATCCACCTTTTCCCGCCCTGTGCTCCTCAAACCATTTGTGCATTTAAGGGACAACTTAGGTGAGTTCGCAGAACGGTAAAAAATATTCGTGTGCTGTGTAGATCCATAAAAATATAGATAATTCTGTTAAGTTTTGCACCTTCGAAGTCAATAATCGACAATTTTCTGTTTTGTGACCTTTATTCTGTCTCCGTTCAGTTAAGAGGATACTGTATTGTTTTTTCGCGCGGGAAGAAAATAGGGACTGCACTCGTGTTATTCGTGACTTGGTGGGTTTTCTCACTTGCGACAGAACGACCTGCTCAGGGTTTTCGCCGGTCTGGGTCATGTTATTAAGAGTTTACACGGCTACAACCAACGCGAATTGCCTTAAAAATCACACAATAATTTGGCCACAGCAGGTGAAACTGTCTTTGAATTCGCAGGACTTAGGCTTTTGTCTCCATGTTAACCAGACACCTAATAGCGAATTTATTTGGGAGTGTGATGCTGCACATTCCGGCACTGTATTCAACGTCTTCATTTGGACTAAAATCTCCCCGTGGATCTTACAGGCATGACGTAACAAAGAACTGAGTTCCTAGTGCAGCGCTCCGTATTACCAACCGAATAAGTTATTAATTTTGACTAGGTTCAGGCGATCTCCTATCCAGCAATTTATGTCTCCTCACAGTCGAGACCACGATGCGTTTGGAGAGCTATTCGATGTCCTAAATGAGCAAAGTTTTGAATTTACAAACTAATGCAAGGGTCGGTATTTGTTCGCGTTCAAGAGGATGATACCATTCGTGGAATAGCTTCTTTTCCATACCCCGGCAACAGTTAGAAGTAATGCTTGGGAAGCAGCGCGAAAACTTATTTCAGGTGTCTAACGACATGGTGACAGTTCTCAAAAAGTTAAAAATCCTAATCCCTTATGAACCCACGACCTCAACACGGTTCATTGTTCTATCAATTCCCAGAAGCTGTATGAAAATCTTGCGAATCTAGCCCATGCTCATGATGCACCAATGAAATATGGTTACAGTACGCTGAAAAAAAAGCAGAAAACTAAAACAAAAAAGAAACAGCGAAAGTCGCTTGATAAATATGGTCATATTATAGGTTGACTTATCTATGTCCTCATAAGAATCAACATCTTGGCCCTCCCGTTAATATGGCTTGTATTTTTTTATTATTTCTGTCATACAGTGATATGACCAGTGTGCAAAATAGAATTTTTGGTGTCTTTAAGTTCGATTAAGTTTCTGTTTTAAAAAATTCAGCTATTAGGTGGGATGTACAAGCGGTAAGTTAAAATATTGAGGTTATTGTGAAACATTTTCCAGGCTGGGATTATGGTAACTTCAAAGACGATTAACACCACAGCCTTGTGATTATAAGCTATAGCTCCTGACCAGGAGGACCAAATCCCATACGATGCCGAGAGGATTGACTAGCGCTGCCCTGATACTAGTAGTCCCGAAACCCAGAAACTCCAGAATTCTGATGGAGCCCTACGCGCCTTAAACGGATGCATGGGTATATTACTTATTTACAAGAAGATTCAGAAAGGAAACGGGGCAACATACATGGCTGGAGAGAGACAAACATGAGTGACACGATTTAGAAAAACGTTGAAAAAACAAATACATTTAGAAATTGACAAGAACATAAATAACGCGGGAATAAGTTAAGAAGATAGTTGTTTTTAGTAATCGAGTGCTGTTAGCTGAAAAATACATAACGCAACGTAGTCGACCACGAAACGACAAAACTATTCGAAGAAGTTGGAGCACAATCGGTGATAGGAAGTATGTGAAATATTTAAATAATTGTGAAATATGGTATTTGTAAAGGTCGTGGCGGATTTCGTTACTAGTTCAACACACTAAGTTCAGCCCATAGATCCCGTTATGCTAACTTTGTGCCACTTGGAACACTTGCTTAGTAGTATCTCGTTAAGACTTCTTTAAATTGTCAAAATTTTACGACGTACTGTTCCGGAGATACTAGACGTTCTCCAGTGGGAATATTCACGGCGAGAGTTAGCTAAATAGCGTTCAGTAGCGGCCAGTACTGGGAAGAGGTAGAACACGGGAAAAGCGCTTGGGAATTTACTTCTGCACAGTAATTTGCATAGTTAACTATACATTACCTTGAGCTGTTAATTCTTTTTAATACTGTATTTTTTAGATTTTTACAAGATTTTGTTCATTAGTTACAATTTATAGCCTACAGGAAATTGATGCAAGACCGTGAGTTTTCACCAATAGCATTTAAATAGAAAGAGTTACATGTTACATGTGAAGAAAACGAAAAGGGAAAGTTTATAAAAGATAAAATTTCGGAGTCACGAAAGACTGTAAAGTAGAATGTACTAGCGAATATTGGACTTGTGCCCTGCGTTCAGCGTTTTTCTTGAAAAAAGAATTGCTACCTTGTTTGGAAGTATAGAAAAAGCTGTTTGTAAAAAAAATATATATGTAAGTCTGAAGTTGTGGATAATCATGAAGATTACAGAACTGCATTTCCAGAAAATTGTTCATTGGGGTCCATAATTCTCAAATAAATTCAACCCTTGAACAGGTACTAACCATACCAAACCCCAGCCAAACATGACTTCTTTAGGCTGGGCAATCGAGGTGCTGGTTCCTAGAATCTGCGGGTTTGGGCTTGCCATACCGGCCAGAGCTTTATTGGTCCAGCTAACCCTCTAATCCCCCTGACTAAGGGCCTGCCTAGCAGAGCGTCTCCGTTGACAATGAAATTTTTCGGATACGATCGCAACGCCATAATGCTTCCACCTTTACAAATAAGATGATCGCATGTGTCAGGTAACTTCAGTCACTATAGGAACACTTCCGGTCAAAAAGTGTCGTAATTCCCACCACCACTACCATCAAATAAGCTGGGCATGTCCACCGTATTTATACTGTTAGTACAATACCGTTCTATTTTTTTTTTTTTACCAAGATGCATTCCTTCATGTTGATCTGCAAGTTAAGTGCAGATCTACCTAATAATGTGCTCCAGTGCTTGTTTTTATTCAGTTTTACTATTAATTGTTCGATCTCGTGAACTGGCTTGTTTTTCATGCATAACTATTTTGGTTGTGTGACAGCAATTATAAATAACTTTTCTTTCGTCTCTTTCCTGTGCTAGTCTAGAAACTGTTGAGTATACAGGAAAATATGAGACTAGAAATGGATATTAATTAACGAAATGTGTTTCTCCTGTATGTTAACAAACAATATAGTATTTCCTTAACGGAAATCAACGGAATGTTCCGCTTTTTGGCTTAGAACGCAAAATTCGGCAACACTTACGTTATACATGCCGTGGGTAGCTTATTGAAGCTCTATGGTTTCCAGATCTCTTTTCTGCGATCATATTTTAGCCCATCGAATGGAAACTAAATTAAGAATCCAAAAAGGAAAAATTACTGTTGGTTAACGCATTTCACACAAACCCATCTAATCGTTGGTAGCGATACTTTTTCGGACATGAAGCATCTTAGTAAAAAGTAATAAGACCTTTTTAGGTTAAGAAAAACAAATGTGTATTTGCTCTATAAATACACCGTGAAAGACTATCGTAAATATCGAACTAAATTTAAAACTAAGCGTATTTAAGTGAGAAAATAACAAAATAATAGTACCTCCATTGTTTCTGTTTACGTCCGTGGCTGGATTTTTAGTAGCCATGTCTTCGTTTAGAAGCATAGCGTGCTGGAAATTGACAAAACATGTGTCCGTTTTCGGCGGACTGTACCGTTGACATCTTACTTGTCAATTTTGTCCGGAGATGTTTAAAAAAAGTGCATGTGTTGCGGGAGACATCTGGCATCGAACAGTTTAAGCATCTAGTCGCCCCTGGCGAGTATCGTATACAAAGCATATTCTTACGCCGATATTGGGCATAAATAAAAACAAACACCAAGTGTTTAAAATAAAGTCCATCTTAGAATGAAGTCCTATTTCGCGTGTCTACGGACAGAGCTAGATTTGAATCGGACCTTAAATTGTGGACAGAGTTTTAGGTATCAAAGAACACTAAATAAAAGCTGAGATAAAGCTAAATAAATGTGTCAGATGGTCGAAAAATACTGAAGGCAAATGGACCGGAGTTCTCGCAGGAAAGCTTTGGTTTCTGTGGCAATCATCTGAAAACTTGCATTTTCAAGTTATCGAACCGGTCCATAATCCGTGCGTTTCACCTGAAGCTGTCACAGGTATTCAAAACAGCAAGTGGCCCACACATTCTTTCGCTCATGGATCCTAATATACTGAACTAGCTCTCAAAGATATTCTAACACAGTACTTTCAACTGGACGTTGACTTGCGAAGCTTATACCAAAAATGGCAAGAAGCGGATCCAAACTTTGCTCGCATATCCAATAAGTTTCCCGGAATTCGCATTTTAAGGCAAGATCCTGTTGAGAATGTTTTTGCCTTTATTTGTTCCTCCAATAACAACATTCAAAGGTATACCATGTAGTGATAGGGTATAATCTATTGTAATCCTTGTTATATCCTAGGATCTCCTCCATGGTTGAAAAGCTTTGCGCAAACTATGGAAAGCACCTCGTTGACTTCGAAGGCGTGGCTTATCACTCTTTTCCAACGATAGAGCGTCTTGCTGAACCTGATGTTGAAAGCGAGCTAAGAAAACTAGGCTTTGGCTACAGAGCAAAATTTTTGAGTAAAGCTGCCAAAGCCATTCTTGCGAAGGGTGGTAGAGATTGGCTAATGGGTTTGCGAAACTTTTCATATGACGAAGCCAAACTGAATCTTATGCAGCTTCCAGGCATTGGTGCTAAAGTAAGAAACATTTCGGTAGCTATAAACTTCACTGCAAATAAGTGCTTGTACTAGGTCGCTGACTGTGTGTGCTTAATGTCTCTTGCGCATCTGAATGCTATACCAGTTGATACGCATATGTTTAAAATTGCTCAAAAGTCTTATTTGCCACACCTCAAGAAGCAAAAGACTATTACAGCGAAGGCGTACTCAGAAATCAGCTTACATTTCCAATCGTTGTACGGATCTCATGCTGGTTGGGCCCATTCTGTAAATCTTTTTAAGTTTCTTATTAACAGTTTACGGTATTGTCAATAATTCCATGTTTTTAGGTATTGTTTAGTTCAGATCTGCGTCATTTGCAGGTCAAGGACAATATTCCAGAAGGACAACCTCCGAACAAGAAAAGAAAGTGAACTTTTATATCATTCAGTTTATGTATAAAATCAGTCCTTTTTGTTCTCATCCAAGTTATCACTAAATTTTTAAGATCAAATCTAATGTTGCAAGTAGACAACATGGCCTTATTTCCTCCGTAGCCCAGAGAAGACATGCGAAATAAAAATTACATATAGATTAATCCCTATGTCATGTTTTCGTAGTGTATTTGTGTTTTACGTATATGTTTTTTACACAAGAATGAGTTCAGTTATGGTCCTCTTGAAGGGTAGAGGAAAAAATTTGACGGTTGTACCTTTCAAAAGATTATAAGAATGGCATGCATACCTTTGTGGGTACTTCTCTATTACACGCCACGTGAATTCTTGCGTTAGGTTAGGTTTGGTAGGCTACCTTAGGCTTAGTTAGGTTTAAAAAATACACCAGAGGCGCCTGAAGCAAAACAAACGAATGTGAACACCGTTTATCAGTTATACGGTGTTCAGCATACCTATTTGAAGGGTAAAGGAATCACACATGTAAATGGTTCAGGCAATTTGGTTAAATATATTTAACGTTTCTCATAAGTTTTTGACAGTAAGGATTTGAACAGTAACGTGTGAAGCAAATTGTTGATAACAGCGAAGATACATTGAATATTTTTTTAGAAAATTTTCACATTTCATCTTTTTTATTTAAACGAATCATTTGATGATTTCACAGCTTCACAGGTGATTATTCCAAAACTAACTAGCATGTATGAAATGTTTTGGTCAAGGCGTTCGTAAAAAGTTGTTTTGGAGCGCTAAAAAATAGTTTTCGGAAATTTTTTTCTCCCGAAAACACTGAAGTCTTACTTGCTTTTTGTAAATTTAGTAAAAAAGTTTTTCAAAATATAATGACGATGTGCAATAAGCATCACTGTACGTAACTACAGTCATAGATTGTTGGTGAAATGTTGAGCAGATTGGTGAAGAGCGTGAACCGTTTAATGCGCAATTTCCCTATATCTCGGCTAAATAACGCGTAACTTTCAAACTAAAAACTGGAAGTGCAGCCACAACTAAATTGGTTGATATGAAAAACGTTATTTTAGCTTTTCAGTTCTTTTCAACAAAAATCTTCCCATAAGGAAATTTCAAGAAATTTAATTTTGGTGGGCCTTCTTCAGGTGGGCTTCGTTACCCAAATTCAAACGCCTTTTAGCCAATTTTGGATAATTTGCCCACTACTGAGAAGTATTTCCGTGTATGATAACTTATGATACAATTTAATCATTTTATACAAAAATGATCCTTTTTTTCGCAAAATTGTTACTGATGCTAATTTGTTTACTTCAATAAAAGCAATTTAATGCAAAAGTTTCACTAAAAAGAAAACTCTGGGGTCTGAGAAAAGGCGACTATAATAGAGCAGTGATCAATCTCACGGGGCGAATAATAGAAAAGTACCCAGTTTGGTTGTATATTACATTGCTTACGTCTAGTACTAAACCTTGTGAGCTTGCAAGTGTGCGAGCCTAGTCATGCGGTTACTTCGCTAGCGCACCGAGCATCTGCTTAGACCGCAGACACGATCTCGCATTTTTCGGTCGCTTGACTTTTTATCCGATACAGCCGCCCAAGTTCGTATAAAAATCTTGTCTAATTTTGCGTGTTTAGTGCAACAAATCAATTTATTTTTGCACCATAGTTATGCGCAAGATTACGAACTATTGATCAATTGTCCTCGCCGTTCCATCATCTAGATCTACGGTTCGAGGCCTCCTAGCTGCAATATTGTGAAACACTTTTTTATTCAGCTAATGTGGCCTCCAGTAATTGTAGACAAAGATAGCGGGGAAGAAAGTTCGCATTTGAATTAGGTAGAGTTTAGTTTTAAAAAGTTAAAATTATTCAGTAAATTCAATAATATTATTGTGATTTCACTAGTTGCGTATGAGAATTATAGTTTTTCGTTTGTATTTTGTTTGTTTCAAATACACGTAATGTTTATTAGAGTATTTCTGAGTAAAGCATAAGTAATGCTCTCTGACAATTTGAGCACCAAAACTCAAAGCAATCTTGCACGAAGTATAGAACTGAAAGTGACTCTGCGCTACGAGTAAAGCGAAAGCGTTGGAACAAAACTCAAAAAGGTAAGTGTAGAAATGAGTCTATTCCACCTTGTACTTGAAACAAAAGGTTCAAGGAATTAACAGAACCTAAATTTTGAAAACGCTATTACCCTACCCTATTTAGACACGTCAATTTCTAGGTTACACTTCTCATTCACACAAGACGTAAAAAAGCCTTTCCCTAACCTCACGGCATCGACCAACAAGGAAAATTTTCCTTGTGAAAACCTTGCTGCGTGTTACCGACGAGTCACTACTGGAGTTGTGTATCGCCACCTCCGTGAATGCCGTGCAGTTTGCACAGGACAGTTCGCTTGAGTCGTTTTTCGTGACGAGTTTTGTACTTCATTTTTGGGTTTCGTTCATTATTTCTTATTAAAGTGTTCATTTACAACGTTTCTTGCCGTTTCAGTCTATAGACAAATTGTCTCACAGGAAACAATTTACGTCTAGGTTAGTAAATTACTCTGTTCGGAAAAAAGTACGCAATAAAAGGCAGCGTTTTTTCAACTTTCCTTGCAACATTCTCATAACATACCGAACGCTCACCCCTCCCGTAACAGAAATTGAAGGGAACGTGCAATATGAAAGGCGCTGCCACAAATCAGTTTCTGGCCACGAAAAATCCTGTTGACAGAGGACAGGGGTATAAAAGTTACACAGTAGGAAAACTGGCCTATCTCCCAATGTTTAAGTTTTGCCCCTGCTTTCTCTGTCCTATGAGGCTATGGGGGTACTCTCGAAGATAGGAGGGCATGGATTCACAGACTTGCCCATCGTATCCAGGGTAGCCATTGCTAAATCTACTAAAGAAAAAGTTCACAAAGGTGAACACAGTACTGCAAAAACGGGGACTGGCGAACTTGCTCTCGCGACTATTCCTTTACTCTCTTTTACAGATTCAAACTAAGCACTCTGTAAACCGTCGTTACGTTTTTTGAATTGCACTTGCACTGGTAGGTAAGTTCCTGAATGCACCCTTAGCTATTCTGTCCTTTTACCTTAATGTACTCAAGGGGCGAAGAAAGCAGGGACAAAACTTTAACAATGGGAGATAGCTCAGTTATCCTACTGTTTCTCCATTATACTGGGTCTTTAATTTGTCGTCATAACTATCTAAAACTTGCACACTTATGCTTGAGATGTAAATACTACGTGACATGAAGTCCGAATTTCTCCAAAATACTTCTTTTTTCACAGTTTTAATTATTACGCAGGTAAAGAAGTGAATACGAAAAGGTACGAAGTGAAAGTAAATGTAGTATTAGTCATTAGACCTACTGACTTCGGAAACAGTGTAGCAGAAGGGATATTATTTTTATATTACAGTTTCAATGATTATCTTCAACGCTGAAGGTAGGTTTGGTTTTTGAGTTGTTTTCATACGGTTTTTCTTCGCAAGTCGCGTCCTCCCTGACGCCTCGCTTCTCCTAGCTGGCTAGTGCTCGCTACCTTGGACAAGCCATAACACAGGAAAAGGGTCAACATTCACTGGGTAACTTTTAACGTCGAGTTTGCCTATAAGCTAAAGGTTGCAACTTGCAACTAGGTTTCGGTCTAGGTGACATAAAGTCCCGTGTAGAATCTTTCGATAGTGAAAATTCGAAAAAAATAATATTGTGCCGAGAAGTCTCTTACTTTCAGCTACTTGTTGCCAGGAGGCGTGTCAAAAGACAAATTTGATTTTCGTATCCTAAGAAAGCCCATGCATCACTGAAACTGGCGACAATATATTTATTGTGTTGCTTAGTTAAAGAGCGGTAGATTACGCACTTTTTTCTGCTGAATGTTCAGTGCAACCCCACACGTTCAGACGTACCCCTATTGACGGTGATGGTTACGAAAAGCCTTAGCGTATTACTGAGTTTATGTTTTTATTTCTTTTAGGAATATATGTTCGTGTGATGTTCTACTGTAAAGTTACATTTGATCATTATTGGCTAAGAAGTCCATTCATTTTAACTTCTAATATAAAACACGATAATGTGAATATTTAATTATGAGTGAAAAGTATGGAAAGTATTTCCAAGTTATTTAGCAATTTTACTTTATTCAGATTATGACATTTTTTACTTTTCAACACTTTGTTGGATTTAAACTCTTGGCAGAGTTATAAAGCCACGTTAAAAGTACACAAGCTTGAAACTGGAACGCGCACGAAAATTGGAAAAAGCTTAGTGAACTACCGCCGCTTTCTGTCTCATTACAGTCGTCGGTACCGTATTATTTAGTTTACTACCACCTGCTGTTACGAGCAGCTAAGCTATTGTTAAAGAACGCTAGAAGTATTTTTTTCGTAATTTTTATAGCCAATGTTTGCCCTATTGTTGCACGTGAACAGTTGCCGTGGAGACCAATCGTGACTTTTGCAACGCGACCAAAACTTCATTAGACCTACGAAACCGGAATAATTCAATTAGTTGACAGTAGCGAAAGGAACCAGCCGTTATAGCGATTGCTACCACTTATTTACAAGTCCCATGAGTTTCGTTATTTGTATTGAGAAAATGGAAAGAGACGCAACGCAGTACGTTTGTTTCGTTTAATTTGATTAGAGTTAATTACTTTTGTGTTTCTTAGACGAACATAAGATTCGTAATTCCCACAATCATCCGTGGCAACTCTGTTAGTGTAGAATGGAAATTGGACTCTGGCGCAACTGAGCCTTTTATGGGCTACCAAAATTCTGACTGGTTCAAGCGATTTTGCAAAATAAGATTAATTGTCATTCAAAATTTGCATTAAAACAACGAACCGAAAAAATCCCCCAAAATTAACAAAAGATTATACATAACTCAACGCAACTTCTTTCACACACATACTCCTTGTACAATACACCCATACAATAGAAATACAGATGTGACAACATGTATAAAAAAATAAGAAAAAATTCAACTTATTTCAACGAGCGAACGCAAACAATTCATAACATGAAAGCTTAAGACGATATACGTCGAAAGTTCAACGTCGCTTCTTAAAAGACTTTCTGAGCCGATGCTTTCCCAGTCGAAAATTCAGTGCCTGTGAGCTGTGAAGTTACGGTAAAGTAGTTTGGGCAATAAGCCTTGACCAGTGCAACAAGTAGAATAGGGGCTGGTGTGTTGGGGCTGGCCCGCAATCCGCGTTAACCAGCGGTACTTGAACAAATCATTTCATTTAAGAAAGCAGAACATACGCTAATTTTTACAATTTAAGTGCGTAATAAATAAAAAATAGTCAGAATTAATTGTCCACCGTGCTCGATATTTAGCATTGTTTAACTTTTCGATTAACGAGTCCAGTCCGCAGCAACCTTGTCGGCTTTTCTTCCTACCCTTTAGGTGGTAAAGGTTGCCGACCCTTGTTGGATCGTGTACGCTTTCGAAAACTTTCGAGGACATTTATCTGAAAAATTTGTAACAAGCACCTGACGCTTTGGATTTTTCATGAAAAATAAATGTTTACATTGTATGTGAAGGTTCATTACTGCCAATGCAATTATCTTATTATGCTTGGTTGTCTCAAGATTAGTTAAGCTGTGATAGTCTGGGATAAGCTAGGTTTTATTATTTAGGAATCTGACAGTAGGGTAGATAGGACAACTAAACTTGTAGATTGCTGTCTTTCGATGCACGAATAGAAGTAATGCGTGAAAAAATTCCTTAGATGACGTTCTAGTCGCGAGCGTGCGTTCGTTGCTCTCCGCTCGCGCTTGCGGAAAAGTGAAATTTGTACTAGTACAATCGCGCTCGTCACTCGCGAAATTTCGAACGTTTCAGCTCCAGAACACGAAGAACATTATGTAAAATGTGGGCTATTTATTATGGTCACGTTCGGATCCTTAACTTCACCGTCGAAAGTTAAATCGTAATACTTACAGGCTGTTCCACTCCCATCTAAACCCATGTTAAGAGGCAAAAGTAGCACGGATCAGCTAACACAACTGTTTCCACTAGACAAAGTCGTGCTACAAGTCATGCTAGTCATCGTGCCAGTTAACTCCACTTTGATGCTGTGCTAGACCTCTGTTCGGTGTTAGAAGCGTTTCGCATGAGGGCGGGGCTGGGCGTAATGCCAACAAAACTAATGTTTATGATAAATAAGTAACTTACTTTCCAATTGTCCGTATACACATAATTATTAGACGTGTATTGAAATAGATACCTAAAGAAGTTTCCGCCTCCGAAGTGATGTTGTTTAACGTGATTACTGCTTTGAAAATTTCTTTTTATTCCGTGAATTTCTTTATGCTTCTGTAGCTCTCCTTTGTCGCATTATTCTTACATGGTAGGAAATTAAAAAATACTAACAATTTCTACACCATTTTCTATTAATATGTATATTTCCGAAATCTTTCGGAATATTTCCGAAAATTTCTGCAAATATACTCGAAAACTCACGAGTCCATCTACTCCAAAATGGTCCCATCCGCCTTTCGGGAGTTTATACAAAATCATTCTAGTTCATAATAATAAAAAAAGTTTCATGGTCTGCACTTAAGAATTCCTGTATGGGCCGCTGGCCGCCCCGTCCGCTCGTGTTCAACGCCAGCTTGTTTGCTTAAATATGAACGAAATTTTTAAAACTATGTCGTGGCTAGAGAGAAGTTTTGTGGCATGTTCATGTATTTTATTTCCTACATGATGCAATGAGGATGAAAAGAGCTGGGTATGTGCTTTGGGTGCCACGTTGGATTGGCGTCATCCAAAATCCAACAGGCATATACGCCTTCTCCAAAGCTTAAAGGAAATAAACTTAAAATCCCCTATTCGAAATTCGTGAGATTAACTAGCCGTCAAGTTCAATTAAATCTTTTTTTTTTACCTTTCAACAGGTAAAACGAAAAATTTTAGTAACCTATTCTCGGCAGAGAATAGGTTACTGAAAAGAGATCATTGAGTACATGTATACATATCCTTACACTTGCTGCACTTGGGAATAGGGACACTTGGGAAGAGCAGGAATATTCAAAAGATAGGCAAAACTTAGGGCAGTGCTTCTCAATAGTGGGTAAATGACCCAAAATTGGATAAAAGCCGCTTAAAATTGGGTAACAGAGCCCACCGGCAGATAATTTGAAATTAAAATTTTCTAGAATTTGATTATGAGAAGATTTTAGTCCGAAAGAAATGGAATGTTAAAATAATTTCTTTCTTCTGTTTACCAGTTTAGTGGTGTTTGCAATTGAAGCATTGCCTTTAAAGGCTACGTGTTACCTAAACGAGGTATGAGAAACTGGCGCATTTAAGCGGTTCAGAATTTCACCAAAACTACTTAATATTATAATATCAATTTCTGAAAGTAAAGTTACTTATAGTAGCCTTTAGAGCGCACCAGCATTATATTTTACAAAACGTTCTTAGTAAAGCTGTAACAAGCGAGTGAAATTTCCATGTTCTTAGCGAAGACTTTTCGAAAATTAATTGTAAGTGTACATGAAGACAGATTTCAACTAATGTCCTGACCAAAACGTGAGTTGAATATGCCAATTAGTTCCGGAATAATCAATTGAGAAGTTTCGACGATTCCATAGGCTTTGTTCTAGTTGAAAAAAATAAAGAAATAAATAAATTTGTTTAGAATGGCTCTAATACAATTCCAAGTCAACGTATCAATGACTTGTTTCCCAAAGAAGCTTAAGTGTGAGGTTTTTCTATTACATTTATTCAATGATTTTTCTTCAAAATTCTCGACAGTCTGTACAAAATGGTACGATCCAAAACTCTACTGTTGAAAACTTATGACGAAATGTTGAATATTTTTTTGCAAATTCATTTAACGTGTGATTCCTTTATCGTTTATTTAGGTACGCAATATTCTTAAATTGTGGCTTTTATTTTATTATTGTCATTTTGAACAAAAATTGCGTTGGGTAATGAAGGCTTTCTGATAGGTGGTTCTGGTTAATCGGCGAAAACTGCTGAGAAGCTTTGTATTAAATGGTTAAAAGCCCTGTCAAGAGAAATAAGAAGTCTCGTTTATACGAATGCATGTAAACTCCTCAACTTGATCCTTTCCATCCTCCAAGAAGCTAATGTAGATGGATATTTTTTTCTTTGTGGCTGCCCTTTGCGTCAATGTAACTGCGATTCTGTCTGGGAACAATTGTCTCAATGCAGACAGTCTGTTTAAGCTTCGAGGGTTCATCTTAAAACGTAGAAGGCTTACCTACTGTGTGCTGTTTCTTTTATATATTAAAAAGCGTAATCGATGCAGAAAAATTCTGTCGAATGGGTCATTAGCTCATAGGTGCACCGTTACCTGATTAGCCTTAGCTAAATACCTTTACACTCCCCGAATCTGCCCGAAATAATTCTGAATAGCAACACGGTAGAGAACCTCTAGGAACTAAGAGATCAAGAATAATCTAACATCCCATGTAATTACTGTAAGAGCTCCCCGATCCTACGTTTGGCTTGGCAGTCAAAACTGACATGTCCGCAGTCAACAAAGTTCGGAACTAAAGCTCGTGTTGACTTTCGCGAGCAGCTTTAAAGCAAGCTGGTACTCCAAGACCCCCAAATACAAAGCAGGGGGAAGCAAAATAGACTCAACTGATGTGCACGGTAGAGCTGACAGTGGGTATACTCTATCTCAAGTTCCCTGGTCCAGTAAAGCGACTAGACTTGATTACTTAGGGATGTCGCTAAGCGAATTTACGCTCCTACGGACTCGCGTCGCAACTTGAAATCGTCGTCCGTCTTGAGATGTGCAGGCAAACAAAACACAGGCAGCTCTTGCCAGGAAGAACTTTGCTGCTCTACTTTGCATGTAGAAGCAACTTGATTGCAGTGGTCAGCAAGTGAAATAAAAGGGAAGCCCCCAAACTCTGGAACTGCGTGTGCTGTCCACAAAAATTAAACAGTTTTTTTTTCTTAATGAGTTGAAAATAAAACTTTCTTAAGAAAGTACGGAGATGGAAGCCAGATCCCCTCGAAGTCAAAGGCGCAACTTCTTTTGTCCGTCCAAGCTCTGTAACTGATCTGTCAATCACACCAGTTCCATGGTGGAGTCATCCCGCTACCGAAAACGACCTTCGGACCAAATAAAAATCCTTTCGTCTCGTCACTCGCTTATACCAATACCGTGTTTTTAACTCTTCCTCTGGCAAACAACTTCAGTACTGGATATTCTAATCAGTAAAATTTGTTTGCGTCAAATATTTTTTTTAAAGTTTGACAATTGTTTTGTTCACCTTAAATTTCCTACAAAGGGAAAATTTTCCGCCTATTTATGTAACCTGGAGCTTTTCGGATTCTCAACAGTTTATCAGAGAAAGCTTCGTTTTTTCTAGACTTATTGCACACCTTCAATGTTCCAGAAAAGGGTAACCAAATAGTGAGTTACAGTACAAATGTTTGTTAAAATCCACAAAACACAACGGAAGATTTATGTACAATTAACCGACGTATTGGTTCAAAGAATTTACTAACATTCTTCTGTTTAACCACCTTCAAGTAGCCCTTTAATTCCCATAGACATTCTGTAGTTTCAGTTTGCTTCGAAGCCAGGTCCTTCCTGTGTGTGAAATGTTTACCTATTCTTCCTTTTACGCTCGTGAGTTTAAAGTCAGCATCGTCTGTTTTGAACTCGTTTTGTGTCCTTCATCCAATCATGGTATTGGAAGCATGCATTCAAAGTCGATTTCACGCAAGACTTCATCTAAAACTTAACTTATATGGACGTTCGCATGATTGCAATTGTTGGAAAAATAACCACGTTCACGCTATTTGCCACCTTAGCATTCTTTTCTGATTTTTGAATGGCCAAGTGTTATATCGATTGCCCTTTGTCGAACGCAGCTGGTCAGTCTGTCAATTCAAAAGCCAACGCGCTTTATTGCGGATGTTTTCGACCCCTAAACTGTTGCGTGCCTAAGTTTTATAGAAGTAAATCGTGGATCACTACCCTAACTGTTTTCCATGAAGCTGGCAGTCATTCAAGAAATTTTGCAATCCAGGAACGCCGAGTTTTATAGTCTCGAATAAAGAAAGTGTTCGGGAATGTTTTAGACACCTTAGACAAAATTGTGTGACTACCGAAACCGTGCGAACACAAAAAGCTCCTTCAACAAAGAGTACTTGAGTAAGGTACGCGTCAGTAAAGCAATAAACTTGCTGGCTGAACGATATTTTTTAACTGAATTAAACTTGTGTACATGGTTCTGCTTCCATAACATCCTTTCGCTAATAATCCATAACCACACAGCAAGGCTCTTGCTATGGGAATTTCCATTGGTGACCAGTGGCGTGTTATTCATATAGTTGCTTTTGTTTTTGTTGACGATTTCTATGCATTAACGTTAGGGGACGAGCGTAAAGGGTTTGTAAATCCTTTTTTGGGGAAACCTAGTACAGTCGTAAAGCTTCGCTAGTGAAGGAGTTTTCTTGCTTTCAACGCTCGGACTTGTTAGACAGGAAAGCTTACTGGGGTTTTAAGCGTTTCCTCCTGTCGTAGAACGAAAGTTCCGTTTCCGTCCACATCTCGTTTGTCATTTCAATGTCAGGGCTGTATATGTTTACGTTCTGCCCTGGCAAAAATTTCGGCCAAGTTTCCTTGGAATCAAGTCCAGATAACATTTTCTTCGCCCGGCAGGCAGCAAGCGGCCAAGAGCGTTCCTTTTCGGTCTCCGGTCTCGTGACGAGGCAACTTTTCCGAAGATCTTCTTTCGCTCCTATGTCTAGACATAAATACGCCATAAGCTCGCGCTTGGGTGTCATGTGGATTAAAGCTAAACTTGCCCATTTTAATTAAGCGAGCTGTTTACAGAATAAGAATTCTTTGGATGGTCCGCGCTTTACTTTTTCCAATGAGGCCAGCGTAGAGTAGCAACCAAGTCATCTCGCAATAAAGGCGCCACGCCTGTCAAGTTTTGGCTTCTCTGAATTACGGTTCCTAATATTGAGTGCAATAAATTGCCCCTTTATGTCCTACCTCGTTTTAACGCAGTGCCCCCAAACAAATCTATAGCTGGAGAGCGCACGTGCACCTAGCCGGGGGAACAGACAACAGAGGTTTAATTTAGCCATTAGCATTCCTAATAACGAGAGTTTAAATCGCGCGTTCAATGAAAATAAAGCGAGGGTTGTAACACAACCTAATAGCAAATAATGTCTGAGCGCTTTTGCTTTCTTCTTTCTGGCCTATTCGCAGCTGCTCGTATACGTGCACTGTTTTGTTGGACCCTGTTAACCATCCGACGAGCGGGAAAACGATGATACTCCTTGGCCAAACTATGCACAAAAGCTTTGTTTGGAAATAAAAAAGCTACCCCTTCATTTATGCTCCTGTAGGGAGAGGGAGCGAAACTGAAAGAAAGGTTCTGAAAAAAAGAGGTTGGCCCCTAATTCAAATAAGGGTTAGGATGGCATTGTGGGTTTGAATTGAGCTAAACGGGCTTAAATGGCAACCACCACCAAAATTTTTTCTTCTCTCTTTCTCTCTTGCTGGTTTATAGCTGGAGCTGCTGGTTTTCAGTCGTTGAGCTGTGTGTCACCGACGTTGGGACACAATGGATGACAACAGATCATTTATCAAGCTTAAATCTATGCAGTTTCCCATATAAACCATTTCTCACTGCTGAACATTATGGAACTCTCCCACAAGTCGAACACAGGCACACACAGGCCCTCCCACGAGTAACTGTACGCACCTTCGCTCGCTTATGATGCGGTGGACTGCCTTTTAACGTGGCTCTCTGTGTACACTGCATTTACGTATTCTAGGGGGAATAGGAAGTGTGGTGTGTGCTCGGACGACACCAGAACGGATCAAGCCTATAATGCAACAATGGGGATGCGTCAATAGTTGCTTTTTCGCCGTAACTAATACTGTGACTGGTATTGTCCAAAGTTACCATGGGAGAATAGTCAACCAATCTAGATATATGAAAATAGTTACGCCTTTTTCACCACAAGGTTTTGGGATCAAAAGCGAAGAGAAGGGGACCAAGGATCCCTGTCGTACCATGAAAACCCCGCACCCGTAATAGCTTTCCTGTCTGGAATAGCTACGTACAGGTGAAATTGGAACCATCATCGTAATTTCTACATCCTATACAAAACTCACCCTCGGTTGCATTCTTTCTCTTATAAACTGAGCCCTCTACGTGGTTCCGCTTAAATTGGGCATGCGTTTATTAAAAATAATACATAAATACTGTAAAAAGTTGTGAAATTAATGCTCGTAAAAGTACCTCACAGTGAATCGTTGGCAGAGAGTTTGAAATCACAACAGATATGGTCATTTGTTTCTTAACCAGGGAAATAAGTTAATAAATAACAAGTGCTATTATATTTCGGGAGATGTAGACGGTCAAAATCATGAACGGACGAATAGTGGTAAACAAAAGGATGTCTATTTACAAAACAAGTGACAATGGGAAGAGTAGAACCAGTTCTCATCGGAAAGTCGGATAAGTAATACTTATATTATTTCCACGTTATCTTTCTGCTTTTTACGCTTTTTTCACACGTAATTTTCGCTTTGATTGTGTTTTGTTTATCGTATTACAGCTTCTACATGTACCCTTAGTTAAACAATTTTAAATTTAATTCAAATTCTCGTGCATTAAAAACTGTCTGAGTCTTTTCAGTCGACATGCCGAATAAATATGTAAAAAAAATCTTCTTAAAGATATAATACAAGTAACTTACAGCTATTCCGGGTTATCCGGCTTTAATAGAGTAATTTTTTTCCATGCCGGATCAGAGGGCTCTTACACGTACACGTACTTCGCATTCGAATAATTACTGAGAGCAAAATGGAATTATGGCAAAGGGAAAATAACGTACTGAACATGTAAACCAAACTTTGCAAAAGAAATAGTGAGTGTACTGATTGTATTAAAGGCTATGCGGGCGACGGTAACAAATGATAAGCTCTTGTTAAATCCCCCCCGCCTGTACAAATGTCCTGTTCCTTTTTGCCACACACTTTACAATAGCGCAATGTACAGTACTCTACACCCTAGATTTCTAAAAGCCAACAACTCTCGTCAATGCTAATACTTTGAGTCAATATTTTTCGCCCATAACCTTTATAACATAACGCGACGTGCTATAGCCAACTACATACAGACGCATGTTACACTGTTTGACGAAGGGATTGCTGCGGAATAATTCATGCATCAAGGGGCTGAAGCTAATCTCTGTTGATACTTACAGCAGATACACCAAGGGAGAGCTACGCGACACGGACGTGGACACAGCACGTTTTAGAAAAAAGCTAAAAGGCGCGAAGATTTCATAACTCTCCCCCACCTTACATCAGACACATATCAAAAGGAGTAAAAATGGGTTTTCGAACTCAGGAACGCATAATGTCGACACATTTTAACCCCCTCCCTACCAGTTAAACGTCTGATACGGGCGATGCTGCGCAACGGACCCCCTACCTTGTTTCAGTTTTCCCCCAAAATTTGAATACCCCTTAACGATATACCTCGACACTCACTGTGGTATTTTGGTCTCTCCTGGGTTGTTAGTCACACATTCCATCAGTTCAATAAAAAGTTTACAGTGACTTTAGCACCTCAACTTACTGTATCCTAAGCTTTTAACGAGTTTTGATCGAAAACTGCCCGCACGCCAAACCAGAAACACACCTGCATCGCTAAAGCCAAAGAAGCTAAGCGTAGCGAATCAGACGTAGTAGTAGTTCCCTTCTCCCTGTGCACCACTCCAATACTTTATGTCCAAATACCTGCGATTCGTCACAGGAAACTTATTCTGTTTCTACCATTTGCATACGCACCTTGCCGTAAAATCTCCTTTGGCATTGTGACGATTGTCGGCAGGGTCCAGTTCGGTTCATGAGCAATTATCACGTTACGTCTCCGCCACGGCCTGACAAGTTCGCACGGCAGAGTAACTGGATGATCCAACTGAAATTGGACTAAGCAAGGGAAAAGTGTTAAGGCCCCCAAAAAAGGGTGCAGTGTGCTGTCTCAAACTGAGCTGCCTCTTTTACGGACTAGGGGTATTAAATAAATAAGACAAGGGATGGACATCGCAAGTACACCCCATGCTAACCTCCAGCAGGTATTATTGACCTAACCCCCCTCGGAAAGACCCAAGACCTCCGACGGCTCTTGTAGACATTGCAAATCTTCGAGTCTGTCCTTGCAGGCGCCGCTGACCAATTCTCAAATCCATCAAAGTAACAAATATCCAAACGTCTTATACACCTACTGCTCCAGCCCTCCCAAAAGGTTGGACTGCCAATATAGCGAAGATATATAACTCTTCTAGATCCCATAAGACTGATGGCGAACTTAACCATGCATGCAGATAAAGGAAAACGGCCCGGGCAAACAAGAACGATCCCTTTTTACTTTAGCGTCTCAGCAATAATCCTTATCACTCATTTCGGAAAAAAAGACCAATCATAACCAAATCAAGCTCTAAGAGTTTGTTGTTGTTTTCATAAACCTTATTTCTCAACCTCGGCCTTCTTCAAATGGAACAGGGCTGGTACAAACTTTTTTCCAATTTTCGCACCGACCGACCCTTTTCTGGAAGCTTCTGGCAGTGGTGAAAACGTTCGCTCGTAAATCCCCCAGTGCTCGCTGCGCCGCGAAGTGAGTGTTGCATGCCATGCTCGCTATCGGATTCTCTCACTGTAAGTTCAGCCCCCCTAAGAATGTCGGGGGGTGCCTCCTTTTGCCATCAGAAGCCATACCGTCTTCCCATAAATTCTTTTCCTGAATTTTTCCGTAAAACTTCCTACACCCTTACTGACACCTTTACCCCACTGGAACTTCTCCCCGTTCTTTTCAATTTTGAGATTTTTGCTTCGCTCCTTAACTTGCCTCTCCCAACACCTCTACGGATCATTGCTCTGCTGCAAGCGAAAAGTTTCCAGAACAAATTATGCAGCACGTTCTCTACCAGTTAAGTCGCCAGGTAAAAAACTCGGCCTACATAATTGCTTTATCTGGTTATCATATTATTAAGATCTAATTTCCAAGAGCTTTGAAGTTTGACGTACAGTAACTTTAATTTTAAATAGTCATCCCAGCATTTTTATGAAGGCTAAGATATACATATCTCTTGGGTGCACAAACAAACTAAAACAAGATAACATTTCAAGTGATTTGAAAAATTTTTGCTCTAAAAATTTAAGAAAAGCGCCACAGGAATTACCAAAGATGGCAATACTTCGTGTACAATTTGCAGATATTTTTTTTAATGCTTTAGTTAAGAAAATAAATTTGATTTGAGCGTAATCATTAATAGATGAGTTTAATTGAGTATAATTGAGTTTAATCGTTACTAAAGGAAAATTGAATACCAGGTTAACTTGTGTAGTAAATATTTTTTTTCAAAATTTAACCCTAAAAAACAAATCCATTAAGAAGTACTTTTCCTCTGAGATTATCTGAGGTTTGTATCCGCTCGTTTTGTGACATGATCTCTAGTGTGAATATATTTCCAGCACCAAACGTTACAAATATTTTTACCACACAAGCTCGTCTCATTTTTATTTATTGAAGTGTCTCATATGAAGGTACTGTAGAATCTTGCTATAACGAACCCTTTGTATGAAAAAAATATCGGATACGTTGCGAATGAGTCGAAGGTCCCAATGTGCAGGAAAACTCTTCGGTACGGGGAGCTCGGATGAACCAAACCGTTTCTGTATTTCCCCTGAGGTATGTAGTATCGCGACATTTTACTGCGTGAGCATTTTCGCAATTACATCAAACGGTACTTTTCTTTTGTGGCCCTAAGCCAAACATGATCTTTTTCTCCAACGCTTTTTAGCCAGTTACAACTGCGCTACACTGTAAAAACGCTTGCCGATTTCTGGTGAAAATTCCCATTTTGTCTTAGACGATTTTCGGCGGTAACGTTTGACTGATAAATGGTAAAACTTCTTTTACAAAAGCAATTAAAACTACCATTTTAAGAAAAATTTCCCTATTTTACGAACAAATTTAATCATACCTTGGAAGAAAAGTAATCCCCGAAAATCTTGGGAACCAGAACGGTTGTTTTCTACCACAAATCGATAAAATTCAGTATTTGGCCTTTCTGGGTCCCTTTTTTACAGTGTATGATCAAGTGTGTGCAATAATCTTAAGTTCTAACCGAACCTTACTTCACTAAGAACAACAAAGCGAACCTACTTATTTCATTAACTCTGACCAAGTCGACACATTTACATTTGCGTTGAATAGGTTAAAATAGGCTTAGAAAAGCTACATTTTGGTTGGAATTCATCAAATTAGTTTAGTTCAGATTAAGTTAGGTTGCGTTTAAATATGCTAGTTTAAGATGGGTTATTATTTTAGTCAGGCTAGGTTATGTTTAGTTAGGGTCAGTTTGGTTAAGTTAGGCCAGATGGGAACTTAAGAGAACTGAAGGATGGAAAAGGCGTAACAGAAAAAGTATCTCTCAAACTTGCGCGGTAGTTATTCTTAAAAATACTATAAAAATGTTTACTGAACCGTTAGAGCACTTTTGTAGACTTCCCTACAAGTTTGCTCTGTTTTTTCGGCTGCACCAAAGACTTACGGAACACGGCACTGCTGTTTGCAACTCACCGAATGCACCCTCCTACTCAAAAGAGGAGGGGGTAAAAACGTTAAAAAGAAATTACTCTTGTTAAAAAAAAGTACCAAAGGGGTAACAAAGCCAACCCATCTCTACGTTGTGAGCTTCGTGTCCCTTTTGCCAATCAAATCTGGATTAAGATCAACCCTCCACCCATGTCGGTCCTGATGTTGCCAACAATGAGTTACCATGACGCACGCACGTTGATGCAGTTGGGGCAACTAGAGGATTAACTGGCAGTATCGGGTGTACAGTGTAAAGCCAAAGCAAGATGCATTCTCAGAAAAAAAGGAGCTCATATTGGGATGAAGAGGAAATAAGGGGGAGATGTTTCCCTTATTTGCATGGACCAAAGCAAAAACGGATTTGGGCAAGAACTGTAAGACCGTGACCAACAGTATCGGTTATTGGCAGAGACAAAAACCAGACTGCGTTGTAGATGTCAGGGTGGTTGACAGACGCGTGAGCTTTGAAGCCGCATTTTGATGAAAATCAGTGAAAGGTGACGCTTATGATACCCTTATATTCAATGAAGAAGGTAGGCGGCTTACGCGATAATCAAATTTTTTATTGCCTTTTTCAGCCATTAGCAGAAGAAAGCAGGGTGCAGTATCAAAGGAAGAATCTCCGATTCAATAAGACAATGAGGAAAATGATCCAAAACAGATTGTATGTCCAATTTCTTCTGCTTAACATCACTTCTTTTCCAGGGAACCATTACTCGGTTCTTTCTGCCTCTAATACTTAACGCTATCCGTAAAATCATTTGCATGTGTTGTCATCCCTAAGATTGCATTCTTCGCCCCCTTTTTAAAGCTCGTTTTCGCACTATTTCCTTTGTGTAATCCAATTTCGTCGCTAATGGCACACATTTCTCAGGTGGTATTCGTAATGACTCCGCTGAAGAAAAAGAACCAACAAAGCAGCAGTGTATGCAGCCACACAGTTCTCAACCTTTTCCCCTCCCTCTCTCAGCTTATGAGCTCCATTAGCTCCACGGAGTAACGCAAGGCTCTGGGTGCCTTATATCTACGTCGCCGTCTATGCGCTGCCAACTCAGTTTCCGAGGCACCTCTCCCAGTGCAACATCTCGCATCCGGAGGTTCCCGGCGTGGTAGTGCAACTGCCAGCGTTGAGCTGAGCTATCGTGTTCTCAGTGTCTGACAAGCAGCGCTAGGACCTTTGATTCCAACGGCTCTTGTTTCCTCAGTGACTGTGGAAAAGCTAAGCCTTTTCACCCGATATTAATTGATATTAAAGCGCGGTACAGTGGACGGTGTGGAGTCCAAGTGTGTGATAACAGTGTTCCGTTTGTCTTGGTCGTGAGATTGCCGGGAAGGATTTATACGAACGCGACAGGTAATATCGCCCAGGAGTCATTTGCTATTCGTCTCGCATGACTGCCAAGGGAAGTTGGGGAAACAACACCAGTTGATGAACAGCTTCTGCGTAACCTTTCATTGCAGCTTTACTCTAAATAAATAGAGGTTTCGGACCTCGGCTAAAGACCACCTGTGCTTCGGTCACGGTGATCACCCGTGAACGCAAGTGCTGATATATTTGTTTTCGTTCCCCAGTGCCTTGAAATAAAACCCCAAAAGTTAGACAAAAATACGAATTCGAAAATCAAGGGTGCAATTAGTTCTGAAAGTTTTTAAAACGGGAATACGAAGTAAAACTTAAATAGTAGACATGGAGGAAAAATGAAAGCTAAAAAAGAATACAAGGGGCTTAGGAGTTGTTATTTGAGCTAACGGAGGCACAAACACAGATAGAGGAGGAAGTTCCTTCATTAAAGCTACAAACTCACGATTTGCATACCTACCGCGGTCTTTTCGTCTAATTGTACGCTCGTAAGTCACGCGCGCATCACTCCGTTCCTAACCTCACAGACACACATGAAGGAGAACTAGACAATTTGGGCGTCCTCCAGGTTAGCCGTATTTATTGTGTAGAACCGCCCCCCTTTTCTCCCAAAACTCAAACCGTCGGCCATACATAACTCGCTTTTACACACACATACCTAAGGTTTCTATTTGAATAATTAAAGAGCTTCTCACTAACAAACATTTGCGGTCTGACTCTTTCTCTCTATTTTGACAGTTATTTAACTGAAGCCAAGCACGCCTTTACTTTTGTTTTCTTTGCGCCCGGTAAATTTCCCAAGAGTACTTACTCTGACAAGTAAGACTTCGGTCAGCAAGCTCCATTTGGCGTAGGGAATTATCAGTTTGTAATGAAGGAGCTAGCAGCAGCAGTTTAGGTACTCCGAGAAAAAAGAAATCGGAAACAAAAGGGGAAAAAGCCAAGAGCTTTCCTTCTCCGACAGCCAATCAAACAGCTGCCCGGGGAAATTGAAATATTGGCTCTCTATGGGTGGACATCACGGAGGCTACGGATCCATCCTTGGCTCGCCCTCCCACCGCCGACGACAAGAAGACTCTTGAGTGGCAGCTACAGATAGAAAAGACAGTGTGGGAAGTTACACATCTTCGTTGGCCCGAAATGGGCAACCGGAGTAAATACAACCTCCGAGGAAGTTGTTTCGATACTTGACGCTAGAAAGGGTTTTCTCCTATACCGGTCCCCGGTATTGACCTGACCGGTAGCTCTCCAAGCATCAAAAGACTTTTGTCTTTTCCTCTTTTCTTGCTTTTCTCTGTGTATGTGTGTGTGCACTTCTTCTTTAAGTAAAGCTCCATTCTCTTGCTTTAATATCGGGAGCTCCAGGGGCTGTTCCGCATGCTTCTGCTGCTAGCTCAATGATGCTTGGGTCTTTTGTGTGCATGCTTCTGATGAAGAAAACATAGGGTGTCTTTTCTTTGACTCCCACCCCAGCCCCAGCCTCCCACACTTCAAATGATTTTCGACAGATAGAAACGAAAAACTTACAACCGAGTTGCTCCTTGTCACGGCAAAAGTCGATATTCCTAGACGAACTTTCATATGCCTTCCACAGTAGGCCTGCATATCTTCCAAAAACTCCACTACAAGACGGTGTCGAGGCACTGGCTCGCTTTTTAAAACCCATCAGCCTTTCCTAAGCTCCCATTGTACCTATATCTGATCTTGCACGAGGGCCGAACTTGATAATGGAACATGAGGTCGACTGGACAATCAAGTAGCTGTCTTTGGGAGGAATTCAAGATGGAAACATACCACGCATTTGTTGCCTTGCCAGAGTGAGAAAAGAGCCAAAGAGAGATCCCAATGGAAAGGAGGCACCCCCGTACTAGGAGGGTTGCAGGTATTTAACCCCTCTCCCGAAATGGTAAATTTATAATCGTAAGCATAGGCGACTATGGAGTAAAAAAAAAAAAACTGTATACGGCTCCCCCCCTCCCCCCCGAACCAAAATCCTGGGTAAGTCCCTGGGAGGAAGGATGGTTTTCCGTAGGAAACAGTTTCACACTAATGGTTGTATTGGGTTGCAAATGAACTGTGGACCCCTTGTCAACATCGAAATGGATAGAAATCCATTTTAGGACAGGTGGCAAAAGTCACGGTTCCCACCTGCCGTCAGGCTTTTCACCCCCCTTTAGCGTAGATTGGCAATCTCCATTTCCGATCTGGGTTATTTGCATTACCGAGATTAAATAGAACCTATGAGAGTGAAGTAACCTTTTAAATAAAATATAAGCTAAAGAAAAAATAAATGTTTAAGCTAAAATTAAAAAAATCAAACCTAAAACGTAACTGAATCTACAAAATAGAAAGCAAGTTCTTAAAGTCTGTGAACGGCACTCTTTTCTAGCTTTTAGCGTACTGAGTTGAGTTTCCGAGATGCTCTCGACATGTTGGTACTTGGGATTGTGTATTTTTGTGCTGTCCTTAAAATTCAAGTGTTGGCGTATGTACTGCCTCAAAAACAGCTATGCGGTGCGTATGAAAAACTGTCAGGCATCTTCAAAGGAAAAATACCCGGGAATCTTAAAGAACTCGGGAAACCGAATTGACGAAGAAAGAAAAATGAGGAAGAAAAGAGAAGCAGCACAAGTCAAAAGAAAAGTGCTGGGTGACGCACAATACGGACATGGCAACGCTTTTAACATTCCCAGTTTCCCCGAGTTCGAAACTCGGCTCGTTGAAATATAACACTGCGCTTCTTCTCTCAATCCCACCTTCGGGCTCATTAGCTATTACGAGCGCAGCTTCAAGATACTTAGCTTGTACTTGCAGCCTTTTCAACATTGCTGCTCTTCGCTTTGAAGAGAGACGCCGCCTTGGGCACAGTCAAAATTTTGTGTAGTTGGGTCTAATATAAACCTCCCCCATGCACAGGGGAGCTCGTGAGATTTCTGAGTAGGAATAAGGCGACGAGACTGAGCTCAGTGACTCGTCGCTTTTAGTTGCTTTCTACTGCGCTAAACTTGCAACCTAGACTAGTGGGCACAAAAGGTTTTATCTCTCAAGCCACTTAGCAAAGACTTGCCAAACTCGCACAGAGAAAGATTCAACTTCACAAGATATACAAGGAAGAAGATGCAAATTGATTTTCAACAGCCCAGGTTGCATGTCCCAGCCCTTCACGCGCTACTTAAGTTCCCTGCTACCCTCTCCCCCTATCCCGTGCCCTTCAAAACTGTAGAATCAAACTGTAGAAACCAAATCTATCGCTTTTTATTTCTATTGCGTTCTGAGGTTTCGAAGGGCTGTCAGTGCTTGTTAGCGGTTGTAAGTTGGTCTTGAAGAGGCCCATTTGGACTAACGAAGCTCGACACCACGGACATGGTGCCCGTCTCCCTCTCAGCATCATTCTCTTCCCCTGGAGGGTTGACATCTGATGTCACTTAAGGCCACGCTTCCCTGCTTGGCGCACTCATCAAGAAAAGACACGTTAGATGACGTGTCTTACGGACGTAAAATTCTTGTGTGCGGTCCCGCGCAGGCCTAAAACTCTCCACGGGAGATTTGTCTTACCCTTTCCTCCCTATCCCCCGTTTTTTGTCTAGACCTCAAAAGATGCTTTTCATTCTCCGGTGCCTCCAGTAACACACGACAGGGCACTTTATTTGCTTGATGAGTACAAGTTACCTCATTAGCTAAGCTAACTGGGGTCATACTGTTAAAGACCAAGAAGAGTTGAAAAGGCAGGTTTGAACACATGTTCTCTTTTTGAATGTTCGGCTTTTTCTCTTTCCTAGTTTTTCTTGTGGTTGTAATGAAAACGGAACGGAGAATGCTCTTAATGAGAGTATAAATTCACTCCTTGGAGCTACGCTTGAATTCCTTTTTTCGCTTTGTACTGTTACACAGGTGGATGCTGGGGATCAAGAACAAAGGACAGCAGATGAAAACGGATCATCCCAAGCGCTAAAGTTGGTGGCAAGAAAAGTGATGGAATACTACTGGAGCGGATGAAGGCTTTTGCCTATGCATGGCAGACCAAGAGAAGGCAAAGACTGAAGCTTTTATTTCAAGGATTTCTTCGGTGGTTTTTCCCTCCCACCCCACCAAGAAAGTGTTACACAGCCAAGTGAAGGCGTTGACGCGGGATTAGATGTGTGAAAGCGTCAGTTGGGTAACAGTGGTAGTATCACAGATATCTCGTTTTCCGAGTCACGAGCCCACAACGCTATTTATCACTCCACAGCTTGAGAAGAAAAGTCAAATCTGAAGTGAAAAAAGCTGTACCTTTTCTGTTGTCAACAGTCTCACAAGAACATCGACACAGATATGTACATTCTTGAGACTTTACGCTGACGTGAACTTGGAATTGAGTCAAGACTAAACTGAAGAGCAAAAGAGAATCGTGAAAGCTACGACGGATTACTTGACGCTGATTTTCGCTTAATCCCAGAACTCAACCCCAAAGTGGGAAATAATCAGCTTAGTGTGTGTGCCAATCGTCTGACTCTACCATGTGGGTTCCTTTCTTTCTAATTAATGCCCTGTCGCTGTGGAGAATGGCAGGTAAGCTAAGCAAGTTTATTCAAAACAAAAAGAAAGAAAAAGAAACAAGTGGAAGGCGTGGAGAGTAATTTTATGAAATGTTCCATCCAGCGTCATGCTCAGCTCCGTCAGCGCTGGGGATGGAATCTGGCCTTATTACAGATTCCGCAATCACCGCTTCGTCGTCTTATGCCCGGAGTGTGGGCCCGGAACACGCCAGGTATTTTTTCAAAGTATTTTCTGTGCAGACCAAAGATAAATAGCAGAGTAGATGTAAGCTAGATCTAAGAAAGATGTCCTCGGGAGGTCCGAAATACCTCGGCTCTGTTGACAAGACCTTATCGTTGTCGTGGTTTCAACCCAGGAGCCTTTTCCGTCTTTTCATGTTACATGCTTCCCTCCGCACACAGAAACTAAACTTTTTTGTTATTGCGGGAAGGGAAGAACAGCTTATGTGTGTGCGTTGCATGTAAATCTTCCGAGGACGGCTTGATGGCTGATTTCCGACAAGAAGTCTCATTTTCTTATGTTCTGTTTGTAATAGGCATTCTTATTGCTTACCATTCTCTGTCTGCAACCCTCAACCCCCAACTTTACCACGCTAGAACAAAGATTGAAAAAATATCCCGTATATCAAAGACAAGAGACAGGAGTCGAGATGCTCAGCAAAACGCACATACACAGCAACAGATTCTTGTCTGCGTGTGTGGGATTTATGAGACACATAACAATGCCTCCCACCGCACAATGACGAGATGAATTGCTCCTGATATGTACGGGAACGCAGAATTTCCAGGTCTTGGCACACCCGCCATCGATACGTGTTTCGGCTTCCCTTTCGCTTTCAAAAAGACTTGTTTACCCTATAATTTCCTCGGTATTTTCTCTCATTTTTTGTCTTCCACATGAAAGACCCCCTACCGAGCAGTTGAGTCGAGGCTTTTTTTCCATTTATCCTACCTGACAATTCAGGAAGCAGCAATCAGCACGTTTACATACATTACAATTCAAACATCTCCTGAAAAAATGCTGAGAGATAAAACAACACCTGGAAAAAATCTCCAAATTTGAAAAAAAAAATATAAGTAACGAGCGCTACGTTTATCAACCTATGAATGACATTCATGCGAGCAGCGGGTCCAACAAACACAGAAACTGAACTTTTTGTCTGTGTAGGCCCAGAAATTCAACAGCTGGGGAATCAAAGTTAGCAAAACAGGGCGGCTCGCATGAGTTGTTCGTTTAATTTGTTTGGGGCAGAACCGTTTCTGCTCTCCGTTTAGGTTCTATGTAATTGGGAGAGCAAGAACTTTTTCCCTTCTGGGTGCTGTGTTAAGAGTCGCAGTCATATTGCACCCAAGAGCGCAGTTAAGCCTCACGCTAAGCTGTTACCACGCTCTGAAATTGTCTCCATTTATACACAGAGTTCGCGTGGAAAAAGGCGGCGGGGCATGGTGTCCGCGACCAGCTATTCAGCACGATGTCCGCGAGTGGCTGGAAATCGACTTCAAAAGCGAGCACTTGATTACCGGCACCGAAACGCAAGGTCGTTTTGGTAATGGACAAGGCCAGGAGTTCGCCGAAGCCTTCATACTCGAGTACTGGCGACCAAGTTTGTCACGCTGGATTACCTATCAAGACTCCAAGGGTCGGCAGGTACAACAGACAAGACCGACGCTTCCTTGACACAAGAGCTGCTCACAAGCATTGACGTTTGCTTTCAATAGATTCTCCCTGGTAACGCCAATCCGTGGCTAGCCGTCACCCAAACCCTAGAGTTGCCTTTTGTGGCGTCCAAAGTGCGCTTTTTGCCATATAGCCATCATCCCAGAACCACCTGCATGCGAGTGGAAGTTTACGGCTGCCCTTGGCAAAGTAAGAACTTTTTTTAAATCTTTTTTCCTTTTTTTTTTTGGCAAAAATAAGGAACACATAAACTCAGAAATATGCAGGCCCACGTTACTGTAATTTCACCCTCTCTTCATGGATGCACTATCTAGGCGGTATCATTTCGTATTCTGCCAGTTGGTTCGACACCCAATTCGCTGACCGTTACGACGGTCTTAAAGATACATCGTCGTGGACGGGCGGTCTGGGGCAATTGACAGACGGAGTTTACGCCTCACAACTCCATACTAGCAATTCCAGCCACAATGCCCTAGGTAATAGATCGAGTCGGGAGGCTAGTTTTACGTTCCTACTTTATCGCTACATTTTTCTGTTGCTTACTTTTGCAGATCCAGCATGGGTTGGTTGGAAGAAAGACGCAAACCAAACGCCTATCGAAATAACTTTTGAGTTTGATCACGTGAAATCCTTCTCCGCGCTACATTTGCAGACAGCAATATCGGAGACTCATGGTTTTAAGGTAAGGGAGCATGCTTTTTATTAGACAACGTGTGTTTCCAGCCTTCAAATGACATGCAGATCAGACATTACCTAAACAAAAGGAAGAAAGGAAACGAAATGAAACGGGTAAAAAAAATCTTTTGTGTATATTTTGTAGCTACCGTCTTCCATAGAAGTATACTTTGGACTCAATGGTCACCATTTCCATGTCAAACCTATCGTTTACGTTCCTGGAGACGCAGATCGAAACCATTTGCATACAGAAGCCCAGGGCTTCCCCTCGAAAGAGGTTCATAATGTGACAGTCGAGCTCCGGAATCGACTTGGTCGCTTTGTGAAGATTGTCATCGACTTCGTTGGTCCTGCACTCATCATAAGCGAAGCTGCCTTTGAGGCCGGTAAGTTGTGAAGTGCATTTTAGTAATCAGCCAAACACAAGAAACACAAACGTGTCTCCAGTGAGATGAATATTCTTTCTGTCAGAAAACTTTTAATTCAAGAAATCGATTTCAAAAGAGAAAGTTAAAAATAAGCCTTTTTCGAAACTTTTGGCGTCAGCTTTTGGCTGGCTGATTAACGAGTCGATTTCTTGTCAGATACTTCTGCCCGAGTTGACACTTGCAGCATAAATCTCGGTGTAAGACAACGTTCTTTCATTTGTCTGCGAGAAAAAGCTCTGACCCCATGTTCTCCAAAAAATTTGGAAAAGGTCCCTCGAGCGAGCAAGTCAATCATCTTTTTTTTTTATCTCCTTATGTAGAAGATTTTCACGGCAATATGACCGATCTGATTGAAGATCCGGAAGATGTCGAGGAAGAAATTCGATTAGAAACCCATCCCATCACAGAAGTCAGCTCAGGTAAGTGGCCAGAATCTTCCTTATTTCTTTCCCGGTGGCTCTTGCCTTTCGTTCGAGTCCTTCTTTCTTGCAGTCATTACGGTCTTCCGTTACGGTCTTTGTGTTTCGGCCTCTTCTTCTTCTTAGTTTTGCCATCCTATCCCAGACTATATTTTCTTACCCGGTTTTGCTGAGTGAAAATACATAACGCAGTAGCTCTTTTACAGCAATAGCCGAAAGCCTGAAAAAATACAAAAATAGTACTTTTTAGTGCAGCAAACTGGGAAATACGCTCTTGCCCACGACCAGTGTTGCTCCAACATATAAAAAACTGAAAGAATATAGAAATAACAGGAAAGGAAAAACAAAACCTCTTGTGTTTCTTCCGTTAGCTTTGCCGGACCCACAGCAAGCCTATATTGGTCTAATTACGGGAGTCATTGCCATGGTTGTCGTACTCGTGGGTTCAGCTTTGTTGTGGTTGATCCGCAAGCGAAAGCGCCAGCCCAAGAAACAAGTGTCGTGTTCCTTACCTAGCGGCTTGCTACCTGGCATGTTGCCCGTCGTTCCGGCCGAAAAACGCTTAGCGCTGAGTCTGAAGCAACTGAAAATGTCGGCAAGGGGGAATGGCGTCGCCCCCGTCCGATCGGTTGACATTTACGGACCCGTGTCGACGACAGCAGCAACGGAATCCGATTCCGACACTTCATTGTATCACGAACCTTATCAACATATCAAAGGTTGTAAAGGTCCGCGTGGAGCATTCGTGGACCCCGAATACGGCTGCCTCATCCCGAAGGAACCTCTCATCTTGACACCCAAAGGTCAGTTTTATATATAAATCATACAGCTGCTTGTGAAGTATAACGTTCGTTTCCTGATTGCGGTAAACTTGCCTCCCATTTTCTGTTATTATCTCCATGTCCACAACAATTGCACTTCAGTCGCTTGTATAAGATCCTTGTGAAACGAGGTGGTAATGCTTGTGGATGATGTTGATTTCTGAACGAAAGAAACGGAAAAACACCAAGTCAGGAAAAGAAGCTGTGCCACGTTGTTGAGCAGGTTTCCACTCGTCACGGTTCTAACTGTAGCTTCATTGTTGGCTTCCTCTTGTGGAGCATTCCTAGAACAATTTTAAACCTTCCCTACTTATTGGTTGGATGGGGATTAGAATTAGTGCGAGATAGACTTAATCTCGGATAAATTTTCGATACCGCAGCATTCTCAGAAACGGTTAATAAAAATTAAATTCGAGGAACAATAATTGTCATCAGAAAGTCATGCACTTCTTGCGACTGCTGCAAGCAAAATGAATGAATTGCGAGTTTTCACAAGAATTAAAATACTGAAGAAACGTAATAAAGATTTAAGCTAGGCACGAATTCTAAAGGGAACGCATGAAGAAAGGTAAAGTTCAGTTTTAAGAGGTAACAGAAAGAAACTTGAACTTTCGACACGCCTTTGTTGTTGCTTTTTCTGACATTTTCCACTTACTCGGACCTTCAGGACTCAAATCAAACGGAGTGTATCATAATGACCTGATGCAACAAAAACAGCAGTCCTGTTACACTGTTAAGAACTCGGCCACATCGGCATCGCCGGCCGTTTTGGCTGGTCCGGTCCTGCCGGCACCGTTGAGCACTACCCCAAACTCCACGATGAAGAAGAATACTTTACCTCTGTGGCCGTCGAGCACTTCAGCCGCAGCCATCGATTCCAATCAAGCCGTGACATCCTTCTGCAGTCCTCCCAGCAGGCCGACGGAAAGTTACTACGCCACTACGGATATTATCCACGTAGGTTTCTTACCTTTCTACTTGGCCCATTTTTCCTCCTTTATTGAAAATTGTTGCGCAAAAAACGTGGCCTAATGAAAATGCATGTCTTTCACTTTTATTTCTTTGCCTCTTAACATGTGGCCCTTTGGGTGCAATGTCGATATTCCTCCACAGCGAAACGAACGACTGCTCCTGAAACCCTTATTTGAAGAAGATTGCGACGCGGATTCCGAGCAAGCTGCCTCAAAGCATCCTTCCCGCAACCCAAGAACAGCCCCATTATCTAGCAACATCAATGGAAACCTTACAGGAACCGGGGCCGGTGCGGAAACCTGCGGCAACTCCTCGTCGTTTCCGTCTCGCTTTTCCACCTATGCATTTCCAGCTTCGACGCCTATTGACGACGCCCTTTCTTTGCCCGATCTGAACAAACATCAGTTGAAAGTCCTCGAAAAATTGGGTGAAGGACAATTTGGAACGGTACGCTACACCAACTCCCCTTCAACTTTGTTTTTCAGTGCTTTACCACTCTTTCCGAACTTACCTTTCTGGTTGAGCCAACCAGACCCCCAAGAAAATGTTGATGAGCTCTCAACAAGATAAGAAAGAGAGAACCAGAAAAAAAATCAATCACTTTTCCTCCCGGGCTACTTGGCCTACTGCTTCTGTGTGCACGCCCTCTAGCCCATTCCCAAGAATGTTAACGAGTTTTCTTTTGCACTCAATTACAGCTCCACTTGTGCGAAGCCGACCTGGCTGAATTTGGCGGGAACCAAGCCACTCTGAACCGTAAACATGTTGTTGCTCGAGCCGTGAAAGGCAACGTGGAAATCAGGTATGCTGCAGCGTTTTATCGATCGCTCCTCCTCCTACATGATGTCTTCCTGCTCTTCTTTTTTCCTCTCTGTCTCTGATAGATCCCTGCATGTAGTCTTCAAAACGACCCAACATATGTGACGCTAGGCGATTTTTCTTACTACTAATGTGTTTTTCTTGCTTTTCCCCGGACTCTTTTCTTTTGTACTTCCTATTGCTTCCGCACACAACAGGGAAACGTTTCTGCGTGACATTCACAAGCTAGCTGTCTTGAGAGATCCGGCCATTGCTAAAGTTGTAGCAGTTATGCAAGCTGAAGAAACGATAGCCATGCTCACGGAGCATCTCGACTACGGTCATGTGCCCCAATTCCTGAGACAAATGCGACTCGGCGCAGAGAATGATACAAACGCGAAGACTATTAGGTATTATCTCAGAAGATTTTTCATATTGCCTACGACCTCGTTTTTTACCCTCATTTTTTCTTTTCTTCTTTTTTTTTGGGGTACATATGGGTTTAGTTTTGGTGGGTTGCTCTACATGGCGACACAAGTGGCTTCGGGAATGAAATATTTGGAATCTCTCGGCTTCATTCATCGAGACGTGGCAGCCAGGTAAGGGGCAAAACTTGTTTTTCTGAAGCAACTTATAGAAATTAGGTTCATAAAAAAGATGAATGATGGGTTGGATCCGATTATTGACTTTTTCTCTTTGGCTTGGGGTATATATTAAAAAAACGCAGGAATTGCTTGGTAGGCAAGAACTTGACAACCAAACTAGCTGACTTTGCTATATTCAAGCCTCAATACGCGCGAGATTACTTCGCCATCGAAGGACGCGGATCGGTGCCTGTACGTTGGATGGCCCCTGAGGCGTTGCTTTGGGTAAGTCTGAATGCAGAACTATAACCGCCCCTGACTCGGGCGTTTTCATTGGCGATTTCTTCCTGCCTTTTGTAACGGTAAAATTGGACGAGTCAAACATGAAAAAGAGGTGAAATGCGAAGAGTCAGGAAACTTCTCTGTGTGTATACAAATTTGATATTAACCCTAAAAAAAAATGTCTAGGAGGAATGGAGCCCCCAGAGTGATGTGTGGAGTTTTGGTGTTACCTTGTGGGAAATTTTAACTTTGGGCCAAGAGAAACCTTGGCCTGGGCTGTCTGAAACTCAGTTACTCGCCGCTACCATCCAACACTACAGCCGGCAGCATCCCGAGTCCCATACCGTGAATTCATCGCCAGTCACGCCGCCTTTAGAATTGCTCCCTCGACCCACTTCCTGCCCTCCTGAACTCTACCACCTCATGGCCGAGTGTTGGCAGCAAGAGCCTAGTGATCGACCCAAGTTTTCCGAAATCCATCTGTTCCTGCATAGGAAGAACGCGGGCTTTAACCCTGCGATACCTTGGTGAATTTGTATATCAACTTTGGTTAACGACGTCATCCACTCAGTGTGACAAAAAAGGATATAAGGCTTGTCACGGACCCCAGTATTAAATGCATATCAGTACATAAGAGTTATATATTGCATCGAGCGCAACATTGTTGCATAATAGAATTATGTATATTCTTTGGACAAGAGTAAATGTCGAAAGCACCCCTTTTTCAATCATTTGGCAGATACATGATAGTCTGCACCTTTTTTAGTATCCCTATAAATATGTGACGTGAAGAGAAACGTTGGTGCAAGGTGAAAAGAATTTTTTCCTCAGTGTCTCTGTGCACGTGTGTATGAAGCTGGGTTTGTCTTGGCAGAATGTCTCCCAGGAAACGATCAACATCGCCCATTTTGTATAATTTATTATGAAACTCCTTCCCAGCGCTCTTTCGCTGCTGCAGTCCTTTCCTGCTTTTCCAGCCCAGCTCCCTTTTTGAATGTTTCTAGCCTGTGAAACATATTTTCTTACATTTTCTTTTCGCTGGGGAAAAAAAAGTTGTGCGCGAATCCTGAAACAGCTCCCAACTCCCTTGGCATGTACAACTCGGGTCAATAAATAAAATGTGTTGATAAAAAGCTATAAAACAAAGTTATGGACTTGTCTGATTTTTCATACCAAAAACTGTTCATCCCGTATCGCTCACATTTCTCGTGGGTTATCTCGTCCCTTTTTTGCATACCTGATGAGATTTAATAACTCAATAATTTATCCAAGGACTTCCCCTTCTTAAAAAAAGTAAAACCTCGGATATTCTTTCAAACTTGTGAATTTCTTTCCGAGAAAAATGCCATGCACAAAACCTGAAGTGTTGTTCGGATTGCTCGGGTCATATCTCTTAACGTCGGACATGACACGGTTTTACACGTCCAGTTGTTTCGCCATCAGAAAAGGGCCCTTTCTTTAATGAGCTCATTAGTAATCAGCTCACGTTCCCGTAGTGTCTTGTCCAACTCCTCTTTACCCTCCAATACCACTAAATTTAGGTTCAGCAGCGTGTTGCGTGGGGTCGTCAAGAATGCTGCGAGAAATACACCTTTTCTATAGTCCATTGCGGCTACTTGATGTTGATGGATATCGATATTGAATGCGATTACGGTGAAAACGGAATTAAAAGGCCCCAAAAAGGCCGTTATTCAAATGAGGCAGGGAACACCATATTCTGTATAGAAGTCCCTTCTGGGTTTCTTTTGTTACCTAGACTAAATGTGAAAACAGATATCCAAACATGTGTCTGACCAACTTCTTCAGCCGTCAGGGCAGCATATAGGCAGTATAAACTCAATACGAAAAAAATAGATCCAAGCATACCAACCCTGGAGAACGACACGGCATTGGGCAATGCAAAAGTCTTCCTGTGGGCTACGTTGTATTCGCGAGTAGGTGTTCACAAGCGTACGAACGTTAGCGATTGGATCCTTCCCTTATTTTTTTTTTTCATTTCATTTCTTTCCTTACATCTACTTTTTTGAATACCGAGTAGTTAAAGTAAAACCTGGCAGTAAAAAATTTCCCTAGGGGAAAGAAAACTTTTAAGTTGATTTCAGGTTCTGCATGCCGTATTGAATACAAGTTATGAAGTATTGATACAAGTTGCACTTATTTCTGATAATTATTTCACATTTGAAATTTTCTAAAAAAATATGAACATGTGTATCTGATTTCGTCCATTACTTTCCGGTACCCACCGTTTGAAAAAGTTCTATTGTAATACTCTAATAAATGTTCTCGTAGGAAGTCTTAGAGAATTACATATTCGTTAGGTAAAGCCAACGTTTCGCTATATGTGAATTCTGTTACATAGGACGCTTACTTTCTTAACTTCAGAGGCATCGCCACAAAAGCGACATTTCGTTATAACTGTGTTTCCTTCTAGAGAACTCAACTGGTTTTCTAGCCTTACTTCCATAAAGTGCTTGTCACTTTAAGGTGCGTAGGAAGAAGTTTTGTCATAATAAACTTTCCTGGAAGAACTTTTAAATAAACTATATCAAAGGACCTCCGGAAGTTCCGGTATTAACTTCAAATGCTTTGAGATTTGGCTAGCCGTATCAAGTTTCTGCCAAGTAAATACCGCAAGACTTTTACTGTGCACGTGAGTCACATGAATGGCACTTCCGGAGCAACCAACATTAATGGTCCCATTCCTTGTGCGTAATCTGACACATATTCCGCATGCCAGCTCGACACCTTTTCCCCTTTTCCCTGGCCGCAACAATGCTCAGTGCTCCCCCACATTGCACTCTGTAGTGTTTTCTTTCCAACGTTTGCCTTACCTTTGGTCCGTGTATGCCAATGCCAGCTAGCCAAGATACTCCCAAAGCATAACAAATATCCCACGGGAAATTGCTCCCTTTTTCCTGAATTTCCAGTCCAACGTGAACTTGAATTATTTCATCGCAAGCTATTGTTTCGGGATGATATTTGGTGCTCGACATTCCTGAATTCCCCCGCCTTTGGTGTGCACTAAGTTGGCACGGGAAGCTTTTATACGTGTAATTTGGGAATCGTGAATGGACGCGAGCTCTCTCTCTCTCTATCTGCAGTCAAGTAGAAGCAGAACTTTCTACATTCCAGACTCGTGAGGCTTTTATCACGACGCGTACTATTATAGTTGCGGAACCCTGAGCCAGAAGCCTTCCGTTAGAAGTTTCGCTGCTCTTTGGCCCACGACACACCATGTGCCTGACTGCTTCATGGCGCCCGAGTGCGAGTCCACGCTATAGCCATGAATGAAACAGCTTCCATATGGCTCCTATACGTATCAGACTACATTTGTCATGCAGAGAAGAATCTCCAACTTCGCTCGCCTGCGGAAGTTTATGTAATCCCCCTTCCTCGCGGCTCATACCTAGCATTTTTCCCTCAGAAACGTCCCAGGCTATAAAACTTGCTTCTATTCTTACACCTATATGCAGGCAAAATAAGTCTTCTTACTGATTCTTGACAGTAGACAACTAAAATTAACTTATCTTCTTAATTTCAGAAAAATATCAGCCGCCACAATCACCACCGTAGTCCGTTACGTCACAATATTTAATGCAAATACTCCTGTAATTTTTCTATCAAACCTAGTGTCCTTCTTAATATCTCAAATTACTTACTTACAAGTCAATTGAAGTTTTTCTTTTTATTAAACAAATAGAAATTACCGGTCAATATATCACTTTTTCATGCTTTACAATAGTCCTTTTTTTCTGCCAAATGTACCGATGGCGATAACGGAGTGGGGGTTGAGAGGGCAGCAGCAACCTAGCTGATGTAATGATCTGTTTCAAGAAGCCAGTCACTAGAAGTAAAAACTACGATAGAATAGGCTAAAAGCCACCCCTTCTCATGAGTCGTCCCTCTTTTCCATCCAGGAACCAAATCACTGCCGCTGAGCAAAAATGCACAATGAAGTAATGCGCGCAGGAAAAATATAAACGGAAAGGACAACCATTTGTTCCATGTTGACGCTTACACGGAACGTTAAAGAGAGAAGGGTACAGGGTCACCCACCGAGGGTGGGCATTTTTGGGACGGCTTAAAGGAGTGACAATCTCTATTCCAAGCTGTCACACAATGATGATGAACGATCGGCCCAATGAGGTTATTTGAGAGGCCCAAAACTCCGAGCACGCTGATATACCCAACACGTACTTACCAGAAAACCACCATTCGATCCATGTACCTCCTAAAACCTTAAGTCAGACCCCCACAGCCAACTTTTACTGATACAAATAAGTACCGTCTGCTCTTCGGTGTATCTCCTATACTTCGACGTGAAAAAAAAAAGATAAAAAAAAGTGCAGGTATGCATAAACCCGAAGAGACAGGCAATCCATCTCAGCTTTATCACAGCACAAGAGCAAAACTGACTTCATAACAAACTCAGTCTTAAACCCGACCGGAACCTTCTGCATGTCAAAAAATGCCTTCGTCTCATAATTATATTTGGCTTGCCATGTTCCCGAAGCTTCTTGCTAGCTAGCCTAAATAACCCGCAGCCAACACCTTTTACGTTCTAGCATGATTAATGTCTCAGAGAATCATAACTCAGAAGGCCCACCAAAACCAGATAAAGCGTTTCTTGTCACTTGCAAAAGCCGCGACCATCTATATCCTCGACGTTCATACTAAGTGCACTTGACGTTATACCTTAAAATAAACTTGTATTTTTCAAACAAATTAGTCCAAGAAAAACCGACAAAACGAGCGGCTTTGAGGGAATGACCGACGACCAGGATACTTGATATGTAGCAGAAATACGGTACTTGTAAGTGCTTTCTATTATCCCATCTAAGGACTGGCCCGGGCTTGGACCATCACTTTGAGCCGGTTTGCTATGAAAAGAGGACCCCCCGAATGTTAACAATAGCTGATCGAGGCAATCTTGACTGCTAGTGAAAACTGTTGAATGTGTTAGCCGCTGTGCCATGTACCACACCCTTAGGGCTCTCCTTTGAATCAGGGCAAAAGACACCCCCGTCTCTGTCGAATTTCATCCACGCTATGATACACATCACAAAAGGTGGCGATTCAGTAGAGGACAGCTGCAATGACAGCTTTAGTGCACTGTCCCGTAATAAAAGCCTGGCTACCCGACCCCTGTGCCCCCCTTTTCTACTCTAAAGTAAGTAAATGCAGCATAAAAAAAAATATTTTACAGAAAACCTGCCAAAGATCGAACTACCAAGTCCTTATGTACAAAACTGTCCCCAAATTAAAGCTAATAGTCCACTGCGGGGCCTTCTTTTCATTCTGAAAATTTTTTTCCTGCTTTTTGTCCCGTAATATGGCAGCTCCTAGAATTTCCAAACGATTTCTTTTGACTCAGAAAGTCCCATTGATAATTCCGATTTGGACTCTTCACCCATCAGTTACGGCTCTCCAGTAGCTTTTTCACGCATCATTTCGGAAATCGAAGCGCTTTGGAGCCCGAGAGAACGACACACTTGCGAGAGTACAGCGAGTGCAACACGTGGGAACGTTAGCAGCTGCTGTATCCAAGGCAAAAGCGTGCAGCTATAATAACAATGCTGACCAGGACTTTCTCAAACTATCCCCTCCTCCCCCACCAAACGTCAGGATATATTTCTACCACTGAGCATAAATGGTGGCGCTTATTACTGAAAGGCAAACTTGACAGAAAAAGCTTTTGAAAGGATTAAAAACCGGCACCTTTTCAATTCTGCCACCCTCGCTTAGTCCTCAAAATCCACCCCTCATCTCTAGTAGCATATAGGCTTAATGTCAAGTTGGCATAACTGCTTTACATTTCAGCAGGAACTTTCCAATAATGAATCCCACTCTCCTGAGCTGCATTCCACATGCTTGGACACGCTTGCAAAGTTTGGCTTCAGCACCTCCAAGTGACAATTGGCTCAACCATGACGCTTGCCAATATTGCAAGGGGGGAACATTGGTCTTAACTACTGTTATATAACCCCTGCGGCGTGCGAGCACGTGGCCCTTAATGCATTCTAGGCTGTAATTTATGTGACATGTTATGAGCGTCCAGCATTGTTAGGTCAATGAGAACGGCAGTGGAAGGGCAAACCGTATAGACGCGGTTACAGCAATAGCAAGCAGTACTTGTCGGCTTTTCTCTAATTCACACTATTCACTAGCGTGAGAAATCGGACGGGCGGTAGGGCGGTGGAGAAAGGGAGGTGTCTTACGCGGCATACAGACTGAAGGAGCGAAAAAGCTACGAAATTAATATTTGTGATAAAACTTTTGCATGGAAGCTAACATTAGGCTAAAGGCACCTGTTAACTTGGAAGGCAAATACCATCATTAACCCTCGTAAATCTACGATGAGTGGCTTTTGGGGAGAGTGGTGGCTCATTCTGGAGCAATATTGACGAACATGGTTCTTCTTAAAACACCAGTTCATAGAACATAAAACGCGTCAAAAGTCAAAACCCCAGATCCGCCTCCCGATGCTTTTCCATGATAACCATCAGAATCCTTTCAAGTTCAGGTTAGTTTACTGTTCACCCTTCGGCAGGGCCCCTACTGAAAGAAACAAGTATTAATAGTTTTCTTTTCTTAAAGGGGAATGAAAACATGCACACGACAACAGAGCAGTCCACGAGCTATTTCAGAGGCCAATTTTTTAATTGAAAAGAAAAATGCCAGACACGACACTAAAAAAGTTGGGAATTAAGAGTCAGGCAGCTTTCTTTCATGTATGTTACTCCTGATATATTTCCCGACGTTGGGTTTTCAGGGGTGCAACTTGGGGAATTTAATGAAGTGGGAGGGGGAATGCAACTATTTTATGGCCCACTTGAAGAAAACAATTTAGTTTCCGAAAAAGCTCGTCTGCCCCAAAATTTAACTAATTCTGAGGCGTCTCGAGAATTTTCTCATAAGAACTCAACTAAAATAATTCAAACATCTAATAAAAACAAACCTCTTTTTTCTGGCATAGCTTTTATAGTAGAATTTTTCTTTTATAGTAGCCTGCAGTTCTCTTAATAATTATTTACTTGTTAGTCACGTAATTGTTGGCTACTTAAAGCCATAGACGACAAATCTGTCATAATTCCCAAAAACTAACAACGGCTTGTAATACATACCAGGGAGATTCTCGTTCATCATTTCAGAACAACAGAAAGGAATCACGAACTTGAATAGGTGATCTTTATGGGTCTTAAAAACCTTCACCTTGTCTTGGATGCCAAACAATAGATATTTGGTGACGATAGGGCTTTGCGTCGATCATAACTTGTCACATTGTCTTCCTAGGGGGAATGATCAAAGAAAAGGTAGCGATATACCTTTACGACACAAGTCATTACTACCCATTCCGTTTGTTGTGGCCCATAAAAGAGTATTACAAGAACACACAAGCTTACACTTACAGTATGAAAGGAAAATCTATCTTTGGTTGCGTAATCTTTCAACAACATTGTCTCCTTCTCTTGTCGTCATGGTTAGGGTGAAAATTAAGGGAAAAAAAAGTGAGAGATCCGAGAGTAAAAATAGACGTAAAGATTGAGAAATTAGAAGAAGCCACAAGTGATGGGAAAATGGTTTTGTAATTTTGTAACTTTCCTGAAACCTTATTTGTTAACTACCATAGCACCGAGCCAGTATTTTTTACCATTGTTCTCTAAAACGTACTCCGTAATTTCAGTCCACCGTGCTTTTCTCCTGTATACAAAGGATATGGATCCATTTCGATACATACAAAAGGACAAAAAAATTTTTAATAGAGAATCATAGGCGTGAGCTAAGCTCCTTGCCGTTCATGCGATGGCAAATATTGAACAGTTATAAAATACCTTGGATTGAAAAAAAGGACAATTATATTGAACATTAGAGGATACATTTCCAAATAAATCTAATACGAATATATTTTTCAATAAATTGGAAAGAGTACTTTACAGTTAGTATAGCTAATTTTGATAGAAGGTTTTACACGAAGAGAAATACTGAACGTCACTGTCAATGTGGCAAGTAATCAATCAAGACAATCCGCCACGGAAGCGTGACGGGAGAATATTTTGAGATAACACTAAGTAATTAAAGTCACGGGAATCAAACAACCATGGAATCACTTTGAAGACCACTTCTAATATTACCACAAATTCCTTTTCTGATAAAAGCATTACAAGATACATAACAATATCGTGCTTTTCCGATGACGAGCAGTCATGCCATAAAAAAGCTGGTATATAACGATATTACTTCTCGCTTTACACACAGGCACACACATAGACCCAGTACGCTTTTACTCACCACACTATAGCTCTATAGTGAAATCCAATACCCATAAAATTTTTCCTTCCCAGGCTTACACCTCTAAACCGACCAAATTGAATCAAGCGACTTTTGTTATCACATCCTCCTATAAAAGCCGCCCCTACTGCTACCCCCTTACTGAAAACCTACACATTAGCCGTGTCACCAAAATTCTGTTTCCTGACACATCCAGTCAGTGCATAACGTCCAGAAAAAGAATTTAAATGTCATCTGAGACTGAGCGGTGCTGTGAAAAGATTTGTCTAACGGACTTAACAGTAATGAAAGAGCTGATTTAATTGTTGAGAACCTACACAGAAAGTATAAGCCCCCAAATAATGCGCCCAAAGTTTCTAAATCCGCTTAATAGGCGAGGCACATTAGGAGAGTGTACGACCGTAGAAATATATA